>WIGM01000311.1:0-48597 GCA_014235935.1 Colletotrichum musicola | reverse complement strand
AAATTACGGGAGTGATCCGAGTCCAGGGATGCCAACCCCAGAACCCTGTGAGCTGGCCTGTGAGTTGGACCGTGAGTTGTCAATCACGACGTTGACCGGAAACATCAACAGTGATGGAACATCGGGGCCGAGAAGCACTAACTCCGACGAAGCCGGTTCATCGGACTTTGGACCCGGTAGACCTCTCGGAGCACGCAGGGTAAGCTCCCGATGCCGATCTCCCGCGACCAATGCCATGCCTTCAGACCGTTTGTTTGTTACCGTGCCGTTGTTCTACCTTAGGTAGCACCCTTAACTCCATTTCCACGTTGGCGGGTTGTGCTCTGGATGACTTGCATATGCTGTACGACATACTACATCACAGGCTTTGGGGTCGCAGCTTCGCGCTTACATACCGATGTCCGAACGTCGTGCGGAGAGGTAACTCGGCCGGGGCCCGGGTTTTCACCGGAGTTGTGACTTGTCAGAAATGGAAATTGACTTGGACGCACGCGTACGTCCGTCTCTCGTCTTCGAAACATCAATGCTCAGTGACATATACAAGTTTTATAAAAGACCAGAATCATGCGAAGAGTAGGACGACATTAGAACCATCCTCATACTATACTCTTCAGCAACAGCATCGGTCAGGAAATCCAGATCATTGCCAGATCAAAAACATTAGAAACCACTTCAGTCTCTCAATACCTCAACTTACACCATGTCCGCCAAGTACAACAAGCTCGCCGGGAAGCACGTCCTCGTCATCGGCGGCTCCTCCGGCATCGGCCTCGGCGTGGCAGAAGCCTCGCTCGCCGCCGGCGCAAGCGTGACCATCTCCTCCTCCTCGCCCGCCAAACTCTCCACCGCCATAGAGACGCTGCTATCCCTCCTCCCCCCATCCTCAGGCCAGAAGGTCCAGGGCTTCGCCGCGAACCTCTACGGCGCCGACGCCGAGGCGAACCTTGAGGCGGTCTTCGAGCAAGCCGGCCCCATCGACCACGTCGTCTTCACCGCCGCCGACGGTCTCGTCCTGACGATGCTGCAGGACATCACCCCCGATAAGATTCTCACCGCGTGCCAGATGCGGCTCGTCGCACCCCTGCTGGCTGCCAAGGTCGCCGCCCGCCACTTACCCGCAAGCAACGCTTCGTCGATCGTCTTCACCAGCGGCAGCGCTTCGCACAAGTCGGGGCCCGGATGGTCCATGTACTCGTACTTCGGCGCCGGGCTGCAGGGCTTGGTGAGGCAGCTCGCGGTGGAGATGAAGCCACTGCGGGTCAACGTCGTCGCGCCGGGGCAGGTCGACACGGGGCTGTGGGACCACATGCCGGAGGAGGAGAGGAGGGCCATGTTGGAGGGTGTGGAGGGCGTCGTGCCTACGGGGAGGTTGGGGCAGGTCGAGGACGTGGTGGAGGCGTACCTGTGGCTCATAAAGGACCGGAACGTTACCGGGACGGCTGCTGCCACCGATGGCGGGTGTTTGGTGGTGTGAGGAGAGGGAGGTTTTGGCAGTTTTTGATGTTTCTTGGATTCTGTTATGCATGTAGTCTGGAAGGCTATTGCTTCTCATTGAAGTTTACAGATCGGTTGCGAGTTGCAAGTCTTTCGAGTAGTTCGGATGGCTGATTGAAGACATAAATGCTCAAGATCTCGCCTAATTGATTTCCGATTTCATCCATGAGTTTCAATCTTTACATGAAAACCCCTGTATTAGACAGTTGACTTCGAGTCTTCGCTATCATCGTTGGCAATTCCAGGCTGGCTCAACGGACCAGCCACAGCGCCACTGTGTCAAGCAAGGTGAAACGTAAGCGATTGTTCAATCGAAAACTTTAAAATTCCATTTTCTGTCTTCGGATTAAAACTTAATTTAAGCCCTTTTCTCCCTGTAGGCATCTTTCAATTTCAACAAAGAAATTCAGTCACTCTTCTGTGTTTTCCTTGTTCATCACTCTGAGTCTTTGAGTGTACGATTCCAACACCACCACTCAACGACATTTGGACTCGTCACAGTCTTCATCATCCACGCAAAACAATGCCTTACCTCGCCAGCTTGTCACCCGGGCAGCCGGGTGGACAGTATCAACGCCCGACACAACACCCAGTCCCAGCCCTTCTGAAACTTTCAGTCGATTTGTTCAAGTGCATCGTACTGGACAACCTCAAGCTCCACGACCAGTTCATCCTCGGTCAGGTATGCAGTGCGGCCAGGACTGTCACTGCCCGGCCATGGAAATCCATCATCGCGAACCTCCCGCGCGACGAGCGAATGCAGTTCTTCCATGGCATCTCCCACACCTTGCCGTTCCACTACGTCTGCGCCTCGTGTGGGGGCCTCCACGAGGCCGAGGGTGACGATCTTCCAGCCGCTTGGCTCCCACGATGGAAACGAGATCAAGAGATCTATTCTCCACCTTTTGGCCAACTCCCGCCCTGAAGGGAGCGGCCGGAATACGGGGTTGTGAGCTACTGGGTCCAAGGCCAGCCATACTACATCACAGAGAAGCACATCCAGATGGCCATGAAGCTCCACATGCTTGGCAAAGTCGACAACGCGCACTTCAGGAGGGTGATGGCGCGCTCCACGGACCACGGCATCAGTCCTCGCTGCGAGGATGTGGAACTCATCTACAGCGTCGAGCCCAAGATTGTCGCCAATAGGTTCATCTTCCGTTCGGAGTGGAAGTTGTCTCATCCAGAGGGAGACCTCTCCTGGGCGAGCGGTGAGGTTCGGACGTACTGGCACGGTTTCTGTTTTCATCTGCAGTTTTATGTCGATAAAGCGGACCCATGGGGCGACATGACTCTGGAGGAGCTATTAGACCAGTACCAAGCAGATCTTGCAGGGGATATTCGCGAAGACTATAATACAAGGGCAATCTCGCACCTTGGACCTGAACGCGGATCGGGCTTTATCTCCCGAGATGCGGAATCAGGAGGTCACAGGCCACCACTGCGTGCATTGCCCGACGGATTACTCTATTCGGGTTGGCCCAGACAAAGAAATAATCCTCCGCGGCTGGTACGACTGCGGAACGCACCAGGCTCCTGATCAGCCCCGCTATTGGGATTGTGAATCAAACAGCCGCGAACTGGGAAGCATTAAACGCATGTGGGAGGAGAGTGAGTAGCTGCATAATTAGTGGCAGTATACTTGCCGCTGGATTCGCTTGGAAAGGGAGGGGAGTGGTCGCAAGAAGGGTTGGTCGGCGATATCCAGAGAGGCAAGATGTTCATGGGTAATACCTAGTAGCCATTGAAAGTCATTGATGAGTCATCCGAAATATTACATAATGCACACATCTCCCGTCCCCTGCCACTGTTCCTGGATCCCAAGTACCTAGGCACGTACCTGGAACCACCTATCGAGGGAGGGAGCTCGGAGCTCGGCATCCAATATTCCGTGGTTGCTGGGTCAGTCCCCGGTCTTCTTTTCGCATTCGAAAATCATCGCCAGCGGCGAAGCAGCTAGCTGCATGTGAGCCCAGCACCCAGCAAAGAAACCCGACGTCCCCCATTGTCCACGCCCTCCTCCCTTCTCCCGACGCCGAAGGCAAAACAGCACCTCGACGCACACCGAGACGTTCCTTTCCACCTTGGCCTCTTTGTTATCACAAGCGCGAGTTTCCGGTACCGTTGCGTGTCTGCGTGCTGCGATCCAGGTCGAAAGCCACCGAAGCTTTTCCTCGACCTTCTGGCTTGACAGCTGGCGACTCCCTGCCATTCGAGGCAGCGACACACCTATATTCGATTCATTCCTCTTTCTCTGACGCGAAAATGGCGCCCCTAATCCTTCATAATGTTCCCGACGACGAGCTCTACATCGGTGATGACGGAGTAAAGCGACCCTACGCGATGGTCTTTCCCCAGTACGTCCCAGACACCCACCCAAGCACGAATGCGGCTCTTCCTTCGTCCACGCGCAAAGACATCCCACTAACTGCCCTCCTCCCGCAGACAAGACGGCCTCCCCGGCGCCCGCCGCCGCGGCGCCGCAGAGACGGGCTCCTTCGGCAAGTCGACGCGCCGCTCGCGCTCCCGCACAGGAACCCCAGCCCGCCGCGAGAACCCCACGATCCTGGCCGCCGACAAGCTCTTCGGCGACTGGGTCTCCAACGCCGCAAACTCCAGCCTCGCCGCCAACCCCTCCACCGACGCATCCTCCTCCAACGCCACCGGCACGCAGCAGCGCAAGCCCTCGGGCCTCTCGCAACCCCCCCTCCTAGCCTCCGACGAGGCTCCCGCAGCGAACACGGGACCCCTCCTCGCGCGCCGCCGCGAGCCGACGGAGGTCATCCTCCGCGGCTACCGCTCCCCGTCCCAGCAGTACGCCGCCGTCTCCCACTACGAGCAGCTCGCGGGCCTCATCTGCGAGGACTACCCCCGCGAGCCCCCGCTCGAGCAGCGCCGCTACAAGTCCGAGCTGCGCGACCCGGCCTTCACCCGCCGCCGCGCTCTCACGCCCGAAGAGCGTGCGAAAGTCAACCGCGCCGACGGCGGCGAGCACTGGGTGAAGGTGACTTTCGAGTCGGCCGACGCCGCCGACGCAGCCGTCTACGCCAGCCCGCAGCGCGTGCTGGGCTACCTCGTCCACGCGGAGCCCTACCACGGCCTGCCCCCCGCCCGCGACGAGCCCGTCCCGGACGTGGACTCGTTGGTTTCCTTGCAGGACGAGCACCACCGCTCGCAGTCCGTCCCCGCGGCGGCGGCGTCCCGGCGCCAGCAGGGGAGGAACCCGAGCAGCGGGAACCCCTTCTCGTTGGCGGCGGGCAACGTGCGCTCGCTGAGCGACTTCTCACCGCCCGGGTCCCTCGCGTCGTCCAACACGATCGAGACGGCGACCATATCCAACGCCTCGTCCGCCACCATCACCATGTCCGACCTGCCCCCGCAAGAACAGCAGCAGCAGCAGGAACAGCCCCTGCTCAGGACCGAGGACAGCCTCTTCTGCCGCCGCATCCCCACCGCCCGGAGGGCCAAGCTGCTCCCCGCGGAGCAGGCCCTGCTCCCGCAGCAGAGCTACTCCCAGCGCCTGGTCAACGCCGTGCCGTTCCTGAAGTGGTTCAGCGGGTCGATGATCGGGAACGAGGTGCCCCGCACCGACGCGGGCGACTTCGACTGGAATAGGGCTAGCTTGTACTGGAAGGTCATCTGGTGGCTGGACGCTACCTTTGGGTTGTTTGGGGGTGAGATCCTCAGTGCGGACAAGGACGATTAAGTGGGTGAAGATGACCGAGAGGGGAGAGAGAGGACTATAGACTGTTTTCTTTTCGTCGCCGTGGACATGGTGGGCTTCTGCATTCTATGAGGTTTAGGTTCGGGAGAGGGGATAAGAGGCGTTTCGGAGGAAAAAGTTGTGGCTTTTTTTTTTTTTTTATAATGTCTCCCCCACGAATACCACGCTGATACCGGGGTCTTTTGAATCCCTATCATTTTCATTTTCTTAATTTCCCAGTATGGTGATGGATCCAGATGGACAGTGAAAGTTAAGAGACGTCAAGTCCATGCAACACTCGAACATCGTGCAGCGACATGATGATGAAAGGCGCACGAGGATCAGAGGAATGCGAGGATGAGAGATGCACGAGGAAGAGAGGGAGCGTTCCCTCCTTTTGTTCAATCTATAGACGCCTCTAAATGTGGGTATAAACAAAAATAACCATGTAAAAACGTTTCGCCGCCCGCCCTGCTTTTTTTGTTTCGTCTGTTCATCACGGAGGAAAAAGACACACGCTACACATCTCGCTCGTTCACACTCCACCGCCGCCCGATCCGTCCCCGCTCGTCATCCGTCCCCGTAGCAATCTCGTCATCTTCTTCGTCCCGGATGGTCCGCTCGTCGGCCCAGGGCTGCTGCAGGTGCCCCGACGAAGCCTCGCCCGCCTCGTCCTCGCTGAGCATGTCGTACGGCTTCTCCCCCTCGTCGACCTCCCTCAGGACGTCATACTGCTGCTGCTTGTGCTGGGGAAGTCTCTGGTCGTCGACTTGAGACTCGTCGCTCAGACCTACTCCAAGACTGTCGAACGTCACATCCGTGGCGTGCCGGCGTATGGGCTGCGGGGAGAACGGGCGCACACCCCGCGAGCGGTTGAAGTTCGTCTCGGAGAAGATGCTGTCGGTATCGTTGTCGCGCTGGTCCCCTAACCCGGGGGACGCCATGGCGGCAAGGCTCTGGTACCGGTCCGAGTCGCTCAGCAAGCTATCACCCCGCGCGTGTCCGCCTCTCGTGACGTCTGATGCAGCGTCGGCGAGGATACTCTTCGGCGGGAGTATGCTGAACAACTTCGCCGCGTCAGCACCTCCGCCCATCACGGCCCCGCCCGCGGCGCCGATGCTCGCGTGGTGCACGTCGGCGACCTCGTCGCTGGCAAACAAGTCCGCGCCTTTTTCCAGGAGCTCGTCCAGCCCGCCGCCGGACCAGCCTTTCCTCGCGAGGGACTCGAAGATGTCGACCTCGGCGCGGACGAGGCTGCAGCTCGCGTCGAGGATGCGGCCGCTCGTGTCCTGGCTCTCCCTGAGCAGGGTGCGCGCGTGGTCGCCGTGAAGCGAGGTGAGGCCGTCGAGGCGGGTTGTGAGGTCGACCAGGTGCGCGCGGAACTTGCCCACGTCCCGGCGGCGCTGCTTGTGCAGGCGCAGCCCTTCCTTTTCTAGTTTTTGTATCTCCTTGCTGCGGGCCTTGACTTCTCGCACGTAGGAATCTTCTTCGTCGTCGACGCGCTGGCGCCACTTGTCGAGCTCGTGGAGGAGGGGCACCTCGAAGTCCCGGTAGACCGTCTCCGAGAGGATCTGCTGGTGGTTCGCGACGAGGTGGTGCACGCCCGAGGCGGAGAGGAGCAGGTCGGCGGTGCAGGTGCCCTTGCCGCCGGCGGTGAAGCTCGCAGATAAAGCAGCGGAGGGCTGGGAGGCGCCGGTGATGGACTCGGCGCGGGCCTCCTTCAGGCGGGCGCAGGCCTCGAGGGCGGAGCCGAAGGCGGAGGCGGCGGTGGAGAGGGAGGCGAGGGCGATGCGGTAGGCCTTGGCGGTCTGGAGGAGGTCCGAGTAGGCGGTCTGGGAGTTCTCGAGGTCGGCCTTGGTCAGGACGGCGGTGACGGGCCGCGGGGGCGGCGGGAGGGGGAGGTGGAACGAGGAGAGCGGGTTCGCGGTCGAGGCGAAGGAGTAGACGGGCGAGTTGGGGATCGGAGGGAGCTGGGAGGGCGTCGGGGTGGACGGGCGGACGTCGTCGGCGGTGCCGGCCGGTGGGCTCACCATGGCTGGTGCCGGTTGGGGGGTGCGGCCGTCGGTGATGTGTTGCGTTCGTGACGGGCCCGGGGGGCGTGGTGATAGATGTGAGAGGTGGTAGTGGTAGTGGTAGTGGTAGTGGTAGTGGTGGTGGTGGTGGTGGTGTTTATCGTAGCAACGATGCGGGGATGGCTCGGTTGCTATGCCCGCTGGAATGGACGGGAATTGGGACTTTGTTTCGGTGACTTTGCGTATGTCTCTGGGCTTATCGGGCCTGGGGAATCATAATCGTCGTCGTCGTCGGGGATGACAAGGCGGGAGGGAGGTCGAGTCGCAACAGAGCCTTCCGGAGGATGATGGCTTTTCGGAGCAAGGTGCGTAGGACAAAGTTGTAGAAAAAAAGAGAAGACGGGAGATCACCGAAGAGAAATGCAAGATGCAGCAGGCCAGCTGCACCGCCCATGCAGCCAGAGGCAAGATTGGTCGGGTACCGTAGAGTTCGGTGTGCGTGTGTGCCTGAGTGTGGGTGGCGGTCGGTGCGAGTGGAACCGGGAACCAAGCAAGTGCCTACGGATACGCTACGGGGCATCCCCTCCTGAGATTTGGCAGTGGGTCTGCAGTGGCGGGCCTTGTGATTCGGGGGCACGGGGGCCCGACGGCCGCTGCAGATGACTTTGGTCTGCTGCGATAGGACCCCGGCAGGCAGCTCAGCGTCATCAGGTGGACGCTGTTAGTAAGCATCCAGCTGGGACACTGGACTCTCCAAGCATCGCATCCATGATGTCGATTAGGTAGGCACTTGGCGCATTGAAGCTATCACGTGGCCATGCTGGAATTTAGTCGGCGGTAGACAATAAGAGAAGTAGATGCACGAGCACGCCTTCCTAGGAAGAACCGTAGGTATCGTGTTCAGTCGCAGTCTAGCCTACGGCATGCGTCTATTCTAGCCTTCCGGATGGCAAGCGCAGCAGCCACCCCAATCAGCGTCTTCTCATTATGATCATCATCCTCACCAGCCTCACTTTTCAGTAGGCGGCAACCTGCCGTGCAAAAACTCCTCGACATCATCCAGCTCCTCCACGCAAGCCGAGTGAGCCATCCTACCGCCCAAAACATTAGCAAACACTCCCATTACACAAACTTCAAAAAGAAAACTCACGGGTAAATCTTCCTCGTAACAGTGAACCCCAACTCCGTGAGCTTCTCAGCCGACATCAGCCCCAGCTCGGCCCGGACCACGGGGTCCTTGTCGCCGTGCCCGAGGAACACGGGCGTGTCGGCCTTGTTCTTGTCCGCGGGCATGCCCTGGAGGAACCTTTCGACGACGGGCAGCCAGCACGACAAGCCGACGACGCCCGCGAGGGGCAGCTCGCCTCCCAGGCCGGTGAAGAGCGCCATGGCGCCGCCCTGGCTGAACCCGCCGAGGACGATGCGCGAGGCGGGGATGCCGGCGTCGACCTCCTTCTTCATGAGCTGCGTGAAGTACGCCGCGCTCGCGACGGTGCCCTCCTGGTCCTCGGACGCGCGGAGGGAGTCGACGGAGCCGTCGAGGCGTTTCTACATCCAGTGGTTAGCGATGAGCGCAGGATTCGTCAGGCGGAGGACTTACAATGTCGAACCAGCCGGCCATGCGATACCCGCCGTTCTAGTTTCTCAGTCAGCTTTTCTTTCCTTCGTGAATGCAGAGTCGGACTCACGCAGGTGATGGGCCTGTCGGGCGCGTGAGGCAGCACGAACTTGACCTCGTCCAGCCTCTGCCTCCGCCTCCAGTTCTCCACGGCGCCGGCCCACCCGTGCCCCGAGTCGCCGAGGCCGTGGGCGAAGATGACCGTCGCCGTGTGCTTCCCGGGCGCCGGGAACACCAGCGGGGGCCGGGTGTTAAAGTCCGCCATGGTAGATAGGGATTTGGAGATGGCGGGATCTCTGGAGAGCTGAGGCCGCTTGGCGAGCAGGGCAGGCGAGGCAAAGGTGGCGGTGAAGCTGCGCGATAGCACCTGCGGGTTGATGAGATGCAGCGGGAGACGGCTACAGGCCATGAGTGGTTGGATCGACTTTGGTGGTTGGAAGGGAAGCGGACGTCGTTATTTTTTTTTTCCGGGCGGTTCACGGTCGCACCTGCGTTGGCGTGGGGAATGTGGGGCAGCCCTGCTGAGATCCTTCTAGATCTCTGGGCCGTGACACGGTGACACTCTTAACATCATCTCAGGCAGGTACATATACCTAGTTAGTTAGGTAGTCACAAACACCAGAGATCTGCTATGGAATGGGAAACGACCCCTGGAAGTAGGAAAGCTAGAACTCATAACGCAACCCAAACCTACCGTCAGGCCACCGGGACCTCCCTCCCGACCACCAAGTGGACCCGGCCGCGCGCGACGAAAACCGCAGCCGCGCCCCACAAAGCACACCCGGCCCCTCCGCCCCGGCGCCGCGGTCGCGTGTTCCCTCATCCGATCGACGCCATGGGTATCGAATCTATAAAACGACGACGACGACAACATCGCATTGAGCCTCTCTGCTCGTGACCTTTCATCCAACAGTGCGCACACATCGCCCAACATGCCGCGCCTAAACCCCCTCCTGCTCCTCTCCCTCTCCATCGCCGTGATATCCTACCTCCTCTCCCCGACCCTCCGCACAACGCTCTCGACTTTGAAGACAACCCTCCTCAAAACGGCAAACATGGGCCCGAAAAGGATGCCGGTCTACTTCTTCTCCCACGGCGGCGTGCGTCACCCCCCCCCCCCCTCCCCACCCCCCCCCCCCCCCCCCCCCCCCCTTTTCCCCCTCACCTACCTCACCCATCCTAACAACAACAGCCAGACGTGATGTACAACAAAGGCCACCCCGTCTACCCAACCCTCCAATCCATCGGACACACCATAAAATCCCTCTCCCCCACGGCGTTGCTAGTCTTCTCAGCACACTGGCAATCCCCCTCCCCCTCCCAAATCCTCGTCAACTCCGCATCCTCATCCCCCCTAATCTACGACTTCTCCGGCTTCCCGCTAGAGTACTACTCCGCAACCTACCCCAACGTCGGTTCTCCGGCCCTGGCATCCCGCATCTGCTCTCTGCTCTCGTCCACAAACATCTCCTGCTCCCTGACGGAACGCGGGCTCGACCACGGCGTCTGGGCCGGCTTCCACGTCGCCTTCCACCCCGACGAAAACCCGCTCGGCGTGCCGCTGGTCCAGGCCTCGCTGCTGCGCTCCGAGGACCCGGACGCGCATTACCGCCTCGGCCGCGCCGTGTCCGCGCTGCGGGACGAGGGCGTCGTGATCATCGGCGCGGGCATGAGCGTGCACAACCTGCGCGACATGGGGGCTGGGCCGGGGCCCATGCCGTACTCGGTCAGCTTCGACGACGCTTTGAAAGAAGCCGTCGAGGCCCCCGTCGAGGAGAGGCAGGAGAAGATGAGCCAGGTGTGCAGGCGGCCTGATGCCAAGCAGGCGCACCCGTGGATGGACCACCTCATGCCCATCCACGTCGCCGCCGGCGCTGCGGGAGATGACCTCGGCAAGCAGCTGTGGACTATGCAGGAGGGCAGCTTCGCCTGGGCGCAGTATAGGTTCGGATAGACAGCGTCGCAGTCAAATTTCTGGGCGAGGCATAATTGAGATGGGTCATTTATTAAGGCCCTGTGTCCTAGGTATCTTGCTACTCATGATCGTAACCCTTGCGCATGACGCCCCTGCTTATGTCCTGTTTACCGAGCTCTATAATCTATTCATCATCCGTCCACAACTTCCTCTATCAGGTTTCATTCATAGAAATACGGTCGAATCAACGCGTCCACCGCTGGGAACCCGCCTCGAACTGAGAAAGTTCTCAACCAAGTGATGACTGCCGGTTTTCTGCGCCTCCCAGTCGTCAAAAGGGCCACGTTCATTGTTGCCTGCTCCGTTCGAGTCGCCAGAATCCAAGATTCCGCGACCGCTGGTGTTTTGCCGTCTCCGGGGCGAGCCCTGGTTCGGCGGATCGGTGGCCAACATCGGACCAAACTGCTGCTCCAAAGCCATGCTGAACCCCGGACTGGACGAGGACGATTTCAATCCGCGCCGCGCCGCCGCTCGTCGCACAAGCTTCACGGGAGATCGAGTTTTGGATTTGGGCTGGTTCTCGGATGTGATGTTGGGAAGAGTCTCCGCACTCTGCATCTTGGAAGCTCTCCTCTCCGGTACAGGAATGTTGCTCTGCTGAGGATGCGTTTGCATCAACGGCATCGAAGGCGGAGCTCTCAAAGAACTCCTTGGAGGAATCGGAGGGGGCCAATACACTCCGCGGGTGCGATTGTACGCCCGGCTGTCAGATGAAGGGGCCGTGTTCTCATCCCGGGTTGGTGTTGAAAACTTGGACGGCTTCCAGCCCTCAACGCGACTCGCCGATGATACCTGCTGCGAGTTTTGGTCTGTCGTGCGCAGCGGGGTGACGAGCTTCTTGTTCTCGGAGCCAGTCGGCCTGTAAGACGGCAACGGTGACTCCCAATCGTCGATTTGCGCCCCCTCGCGCACATGTCCCATGGCCCTGGGCATGCTGGGCTTCGCGTAGCGCACCTCATGCAGGTTCTTACCCTTGGCAGTCGGTGAACGCAGATCGGTTCGGGACATGTTCGCAGAGAGGAATGTCTTCCACTCAACCGAACTTGCGTAAGAGGCAGCCCGGTCGGTTGGCAAGGTAGGCTTGTATGTAATCGGCTCGACTGGCGCGCTCTGAGCCATAAGTCTGCGGTAGCGAGCGTCTGAAAAGGGGCCTGCATCTGTATCGCGCTCAGTGGAGGCATCTGAGTTACTGCTGTTAGAGTATGGAAGACGTCCGGCTTTCCCGTTGGGCTTGTGACGAGGGTGTCGTGGACGTAGCTTTGGTGCGGTCTTATCGTCTATCGCCAGCGTCTGGAATTCGTTTCCGGGAGATCGTAGCTGGTCAGAGTAGATGCTTTCCGAATAGGCAAGACGTGGGTCCTCATCCAGAGACTGGCTCGGGTGGCGGCTCATCGAAAGCATGCTTAGATCCAAGGTCGGCAGAGGTGGTGAGCCGATTTGCGCAGGAGGCTCGTGGTTCTCCTTCATAGATTCTTGTAACGCCCGGCGGTAAGGGCTCTTCGTCCGGAACAAGTGACATGTTGGGCTTCCGAAGAAGGCGGAGCTGCGAGTCGACAGTGTTTTGGGGGGTGCCAAAGTCTCTTGGATATTGCTGACTGCACCCTTGACAGGAGGTTGGTTCTTATCGTCGCCCACGGTTGGTGCAGGGTACGGTCTGTAGGATGCCAGCGTCGAGCCGGCCACGGAGTCCTGTGGGTGATGAATCACGCTTCCTTCTGACGAATCCGACTCCTCGGAAATTCTGTCTTCAACGCCGACCTGGTCCTTCGCGCCATCTCGGAAAACGTCATCCTCCCGCAACACGCATCGAATCGTCGGAGGACTGTCCGCCTTTGCGGAATTGGAGCGCCTCAGGTCGGAAGAGGTTCGCAAGTCGGAAGAGGTTCTCAGGTCGCAAGAGGTTCGCGAACGGCGTGGTTCGCGTCTCGGACTGCCTTCGGTGCCCACTTCTCCCAAACTATTTTTTTGTGAGTCTTTCTGCTTGGTCTCGCTCAGTCGATTCATCAATGCGGAGTAAACCCTCTGGCTGTCAACAACTGGACCTGGGCGAGCCGCATCATTCGTTTGCTGTGGAGACAGTGCCTCAAACTTGTACGGATTGTAGCTATCCATTGACGGTCGACGGAAAGACGACGAGGGATTGTGAGGCCCAAATTCCTTGATCACCGAAAGGCGCTGTCTCTCCCTCTCTCCACCGCAGGTACCCTGGCTGTTGAGAGTGTGGCCGCCGGAACTGGTCCAGCTGGTGACGCGTGACTTCTCGTCCGAGACCTTTCTCTCGGCGTCAAGGCTCTCTATGCTGCCCTGACGAGAGCGGAGCCTCTGGGCGGATGATGCGTTGTGAAGCGAGGGTACTCGAGACGGCACTTGTGAGATGGAACACTCATCCGTCGGTAGATGGTCCACGATATCCATATAGGGGTCGTCTTCATCGACGTCTGCGGCGTCCGTAGCCTGGTCGTGGCCTGCGTCATCTGGTCTCGAGTCTTCTGGGCCAACGTCGTCTTTTTTGTCACGACGAAAGAGAGTCTTGAGTCTAGATCTGAGACCGGTAGAAACCTTGCGGGCTTTGTTTCTCAGAGAGTCCGGGGTCTTCGCGGGGGTCGATGGACTAGAGGTAAAGCTGTCGGCAAGGTCTCTCATGGACTTGCGCATGCGGACGGAACCATGGCTGTGTTTCCTGATGGACGCAAAAAACATGGAGGGCCGGCTTTTCAGGCGTTTCTGCTTCTCGACGTCCCTTCTGAAGCTGTCCTCGGCCTCCTTCACGGCCAGGTCGTTCTCTTGGCGGCTGCCCAAGCAGCTCCCAGTTGTCGTGCTCCGGGCCTGGAGAAAGCTCATCGACTTTGGTGCCCTGATGCTTCGGGCCGGCCTCGAGGGCGAGTTCGTCTTGATGTCCTGCATAGACCTACGCCTCAGGGCTGGCCCGGGGTCCTCCCGCTCTGGAGAGCTATTTCGGGTACATGCTCCGTTGGTATGCCGTCCTGAATCATCAGGCGGCTCAGCGGCCGTTGGACGGCGAGGTCGAGGTGGAACGGCACCCATGGGATTAGACCGAGCGAACGAGAGGGTGGCGGCGAGATGGGCGTCCCTACCGGCGACGGCCGGGTCGATGTGCTCCAACCGCTCCAGGGCGGATCGGAACGAGGTTGTGGACTTGGTGCTATTGTGCCGGCGCATAGCGACGAAGGTGCTGTGGTCCCGGGGAGACAAGACAGCACCGCATGAGAAGGCTGAGGAATATGAGGACGAGCTGTAGGTATAAACGCAGGTAACCAAAAGCGAGCCGCGGCGAGAGAATCAGTAGATGTTGTGGCGAAGAGATGCCTTCTTATCCGGCTAGGTTGGAGGGGCTGACAGGTTGCCGTGCAGGACGCGGGGGAAGGTGCGCGCTGCTCCATGGCTCTTGCCTTTGGGGGGGCTGAGTGAACTTTAGACCTCCAATGCCGTGAGGGTCTGATCTCCTGGGAAGGCATGAAGTGGCGTGGGCAGGAGCCATGTTGTGTGTGTCATTCCTTCCCGAGTGGGAAAGAGGCACATTCCAGTCCGGGCTGACGGGCACTGCACTGTCAACCTGCGAGCCACTTGCTGGCGGCTGCCTCGGTTCGTTATTGCCATCGATCCCGTCAACTGTCAGTCATTACCGTCCCTGCTCCCCATCTTCCTCCTTTGACCCCGGACATCTACTCCGGGGCCTAGTAGGTAGTCTCCGGTCTCTCCGGGCCGCCTCTGGCCAACTCCGCCGGGCCGGGTCCGTTCCGACCCCATTCCGTCTCCATTGTCCCATCACTGACCCTCGTCTCTGCTTTCGTCCATCCCTCGTTCATATTATATCTGTCCCTCAGCTCTGTTCCTGTCCTTGTCTCCCGCCTTTGACCATGGGTCCCGGGTTGTCTCTGACCTTGGCCCGTCTGTTGTCCTAGAATTTCTAAACTTGTGAGGACGCCACCGCTCTCGAGGCTGTTGCTATCCCCTCGCTGTCTCACTTCCGGGTCCACCTGAGTCCCAAGATAATCTGCTCCCCGGCCCAACGCCGACTTCCTTCGGCCTGGCTATGTGTCTTATTACCAATCCCCAAAACCGCCCCTCACGGATTGATCTCGTTTTCTATACACTGTTACATTATTCGTGCTCGAAAACATCATAACTGGATTGCGTACCTTTGGGAGTCCTCATCCCAAGTATGACGTGTGTTAGTAAGCCGACAGGCTTGTTCGTTGCACGCCACACGTCAATTGGCAAACTCTCTTTGCCTCCTGAGTAAGCTCAAGGGGCAGACGTCCACTTCTTTCGGATGAAACCGCACAACGTTGTCCGAGAGTTGGCTTCTTCGAACGAACTGGCCGATAGGAGGCAGAAACGGGCACACAGACACGAGAGGCGACGGAAAAGTTTAGTGACATAAGTGAATTCGCGCTGAAGATCTGTATGTAGCTATGAAACGATGCACCATCCTAACCCATCCCGCCATGTAACCCTATGCGTACATTGACGTTGACCCAAGACAATAAGGAAAAAAAGAAGGACCGATCTAGCGCTTTACGTAAGACGCTTACAGGGAGGTCTCCTTGAGGAACTCCTTGAGCTCCTCGTCGACGAGCTCGTGGATCTTCTTGGCGAACTTCTCGGCCTTGGTGCCGACGTTCTTGGCGCCCTTGACGACCTTGCCGGAGAGAACCTCAAAGTCCTCCTCGATGGCCTTCTCAAGGTCGTCGAGGGTGGCCTGCTTGGGCTCCTCCTTGATCTTGTAGCTGCCAGCCTCAACGATGGCAGTGTAGTTGTTGCAGCCGCCGCCGTTCCAGGCGAGGACGTTGGGGGTGTCGCGGGGGATGTCGGCGAGAGCACCGACGGTGCCGACGGAGATCAGAGCCTTCTTGAGCTTCTCGGGAGCGATGGGGGCAACAGAGTACTCAGAGTCGGAGGCAGGCTGAAGAGACAGGTAGTAGGCCAGGAGACCGCAGATGTGGGGGGAGGCCATGGAAGTGCCAGAGATGGTGTTGACGGCGTACTTGCTGCCAATCCAGGTGGACTTGATGTTGGTGCCAGGGGCGAAGATGTCAGTGCACTTGCCGTAGTTGGAGAAGTACGAGCGGCGGTCGCCGAGCTCAGTAGCACCGACGGTGACGGCCTTCTCGGCAGCAGCGGGGGAGTAGTTGCAAGCATCGGCGTTGTCGTTGCCGGCGGCGACAGCGAAGTGGATGCCAGCGTCGACAGCAGCGTTCACGACAGCGTCCAGAGCCTGGGTCTTGCCACCGCCAAGAGACATGTTGGCGACGGAGCCCTTGAAGCCCTTGCGCTTGCCGTCCTTGGCAGCCTGGACCTGCTCGGAGTGAGAGGTGGCAGCCCACTCGACACCCTTGACGACGTCGGACATGGTGCCGGAGCCGTTGGAGCGGAGAACCTTGACGGCGTAGACGTTGGCCTTCTTGGCGACACCGTACTTCTTGCCAGCGATGGTGCCGGAGCAGTGGGTGCCGTGGCCGTTGCCGTCGACGTCCTGGTCGCCAGAGGGGATGGTCTTGCCCCACTTGGCACGGCCCTCGAAGTCGACGTGGTCGACGTTGGTACCGGTGTCAATCACGTAGGCGTCGACACCCTCACCGGCATCGCCGGCGTAGAGGTACTTGTCGTAGGTGCCGAAGCCCAGGGACTTGCGGTGGGAGATACGGGCCAGACCCCAGGGGGCCAGCTTCTCAAGCTCGCCGTCGCACTTGTCCTCGACGACCTCGGTCGTGACGGGGACCTGGGTGTGGACCACAGAGTCGACCTCGATAAACTCGACCTGCGAGATGGTAAGTTAGTGACAGTTGGCATACAGCGATGATGACAGACGATGACCGAGGGTATCCGACCGGAGCTCGGCGCAGCTGGCCGCCAAGCCCGCAGTGCTTCGAGCCAAAGCGGTTGTGGGTCTCGTGTTTTGGGCTTGTATGGGGAGAGGAGTCAGGGTCGTCGGACTTACGTCAGGGTGCCTGCGGATCTTCTCGATGGTGTCCTCGTCGAAGTGACCGGCGTAGCCAAGGAAGTCCTTGCCAATCTTGTAGGTGTGCTTCAGGCCGTGGAAGACGCCGTCGACCAAAGGCTCCTGGCCGCGCTTGCGCAGCTCCAGGCGCTCATCCTGAGCGGAACTGTGAATGTTCTGGACCCAGCTCTGGTGGTCCGAGGCGCCGGACTCCGAGACGTGCTTCTTGAACTTGATGATGTACGAGTTCGGGACAGCCTCGGCGTTGGTGGCAGAGAGAACGGGAGCCATGCCATCGTGGACCGTCTCGATGGAGAGGGAGGGGGAGGCGCTGGCAACAGCGGCCAGGCCGGCAACGGCACCGATGATGCCTCTCATGATGGCGGCGGTAATGCGGTACGGAGCCTAGAGTCTACCGGAGACGAAAATCAAGAAGAAAGGAAATGGGAGTCAGTGAAAGCCGCCAGAAAACGACGAAAGTACACGTTGGGTTGGGTCGGATGGATTGTCGAGAGGGAGGGAGGGGGATGAGAGAGAGATGGAGCAGGACGCATGGGGGGAGCTTCGGAGCGCGGGTGCGGGTAGATATAAAGGGAAGGCAGCGACGGCGGTTGCGTGCGCAAAGCTACTGGTGAGGTAAGAACGACCAGGTACCTAGAAGGCTGGGCCTTGCATCTGGGGGCGTAGGTATCTAGGTTTTGTCCTAGTCCACCTACCTAGGTACCTGCTGGGGCAAACTGCTCCGGACGGATACCTGTGGTGCTGTGGTGCCTTGCCGCGACGTGCTAGCTATCCATGTACCTAGGCAAGGAAGTACCTGTCTGCACCAAGGGTAAGGTAGGTTCAGTGTCGGTCGGTCTTGGGACGGTGGCGCCGCCCCAGTGTGACGCAGCCAACCAAGATAAGAGCTGGAGGGTGGCTGACGAGACCGAAGTCGGCTTAGCGCAGAGGCAAGATGGCCAATGGAATGACTCGATATGGTTTCCTCGCCAATGCGATAAGGGAGGGTCACGTTTGGGGTTTCCCTGGGAGTTCGCCAGGCACTGTCTGACATGGGAAAGTGATGATGGGCGATAGGAGGATACATTTGCCTGCTGGGTGCCAAGGTGCCTACCTCCAACAGGTACCTATCATGGCGAATTCAAGGTTGTGCCGGCTCCCTCCACGCCTCTCTTGATGATCCAAACGACGACGGGAGAAGTTTCTTTCAGAGTCGAAGCAGCCTTTGACAGCCGTTTGGACATCCACCTCAGCCTTTTCCTCGGCTGGCTAAACTCTGACAGTTGACACTGTCAACTTCCTCAGGCCGTTGTGAGAGATAAGGGCCGACCAGTGAGACGACGTCATAGTTACCCCAGGCTCACCCAGAGAGCCAAGACGGATGAAAAGTTAGTCACAACATGAGCACGTAAGCAAGCAAGGTGTACGAACAGCCCTGAAATCCTCCTCAACCCGTGGCAAGGCAACGCATCCTCAGGACGACGTTTGCATATTCCCAGGCATAACTCCTAGGCAAGATAGACACCCTGTCACCAGTGTTGCCATGCGGGCGAAGTAGAGCAATCAATACCTAAGTATCTAGCTGAGCAAGAGAACAATACCAGCAAACAGCACAGCCTACGCGGCCAGTTCAGACCAGCTTCGGACACCCGTTCACCGGAGCAGGTACTTACTATGGCTGCCTCGGCGCATCAGGCCATGTATCGCACTATCAGCATTCCTCAGGCGTTCTTCACCTATCAGTTCTCCTCTCCAGCAGCCAGCTCCCCCTCCCAACCCACTCGGGCACCCACACAGTCCGCATAACCCGCATAGCTCTGCATGCGATAACGCGCAATGGGCGATTCACGGAGCGGAGGGCGAGGGCAGATCTATCCGGAGGACCCTGAAGCTTAACAAGCGCTGCCATCCCGTCTTATCTCGAGCACTCGAAGCTTTCGTCGTTTCGTCGGGTTTCTGCTATCGTCCACTCACAGGCCACAGCCGCCCAAGGCGAGCCGCATTGTCGTGTTCAGCATCCCCGTATCACCCTGTCACCAACAACTGTTTTCTCCTCTCGTCTGCCTTGTTGGGCCTGGCGCCGGATGACAGAGAACAACCTCGGATAGGCATGGGCAGTGAGCATGGATGGGCGTGGCATGTCACCGACGGGCTGCGCGCGCGCGAGCTAAGGGTAGCTCGCGGTGCAGCACGCAGCCCGCCCCATTGAGCAAGTAGTTGCTCAACAATGATGGATGGATGCGATCAACTGTAAACAGGCGCCGGGGCTACTCGGTTTCACTGGGGGCTTCGCTTGATAAGACTAGGATTGGATTCAAGGCGGGCGAATACAGGGCCTGGCGGCCACTGGAGGAGCTCTCCATCTCGGTTTGGACTCACCCGTGCCTAGGCAAGGAGGCGGAGGTGAATGCTGGCAGGCGGCTGTCCTGTGCCTGCGGTACCTGCACAGCAGCATGCCCGACAGCAGGTCTTGAGGTACACTGTACCTGGCCGAGGGCGAGCTCTAGGTGCTGCCATCCACTGCTGCTGCAGCTACCTGACTGGAACATGGAGGCGGGGAGGCGAGGCCCAGCAACAGCGCTACGCTGATCCGAGCTAGCCCCGGACGCCTGACCCACGGGTCAGATGAGTTCCTCCTCGTGTGGTGCCTGGCACGTGCCTCACTCCCCCCTGCCTTCCCGTCATCGGCGGACATTCTGGCGTGGAAGCTGCCTGAGGTCTGACTGCCAAGTACCTAGGTACCTGGTGTGTTGGTGTACCTAGCTCCTATGGACGCTACAGATACCTAGTGGAATCCGGGGTCGGGGAAGACCTCCAGCTCCCTCCCATCCATTCATCCAAGAGCCATCCAGGTCCTATGCGTCAATGACGAGGTCAAGCTGCGTACGTATTCCCCCAGGCCCTGTCTTCCTTCGCACGCAAGCAGACCATCATGCGCCCCCGTTAGCAACTGCCACGCCTGGAAACATTTCGTTTATCGTCTGCGGTCGTGCTCAGAAACGCCAGGAGCTTGCGAGTCGTTGTCAATGCGAAAGCTGCATCTCTGCACACCACCTCACCGCACCAACAGTAGGTAATTGGACCATGCGCGTCGGCTAGATATGGATGCGGTCGGTACGCGTGTCGTCGGGGAGAGACGCTAGAACGACCCGACAGTACACCCTCTGCCAACACCCAACAGACCAAGCTTCCATAGGACACCCGGAGATCAGAGAGAGAGAAAGGCACAAGAGTGAGCCACGAATGGCCTCGCCAGACCTCGACAAGCATCTGCCGTGCCAGTCAGCACCTCGCCGAACACTCCTGGGAACGACCGAACGAGTTCCGTGTCTCGGTGTCTGGGAGGCAGACTGAAACCACCCCTGCCGCCTAAGCTTCTTCCCAAATGCAGCAGCGCCTCCCTCCAGCACAGCAAAGCGCAGGATCCCCGATCTCCCAGACGATCACCGCCCAAGCAGACCCCGGTCGTCGGAGTCATGACAAGGCCAGTTGACCCGACTCTCGTCTCTGGTGCCGTGGCAGGAATGAACGCAAACCAGCTCTGAAGAGGAAGGGCGACGGGCGGGCCTGAGTCAAAGGGTTGGAAACACCAGAGAAGCATTCGACGACTGATTCGTGTCCGTTGGCACCACTAGCTTTTGGAGGGTTTCATGCAGCAAAGAGGGTGTTCTCTCGATGATAGAGCGGCGGTGACGACGTACTATAGTATTATCATCACGGCTGCCGCTCGATTCGCCATCCAGGCATTCAAGACACTCACGTCAGCTATCCAACGTCGAAGGCCGAGCAGAACATATCTCTCCTTTGGGCTCTTTTGGGTATATCCATGTTCGCTTGGATGAAGCAATCATGTTTCACAGAGTGACAGAGCCTGCTCCACCGTGTTCGCACTGCTCGGCGTGCTCTTGGAAGGACGGAAGGCGTCCGGGTCCGTGGTTAGACGCCCTTGTCCGCGACGAGGCCTTCCTTACCCGGCGAGTCTGACAAGACTCGGTGACCGAAGTCTGTTACTAATGAGCAAAGTACATTTGAACCACCACATCCAGGCAGTATGGTCGGACTTCGGGACTAGAATCGGAAGGGCTAATGGTTTGCTTCGGCCACCTGGAGAAAATAGACTAGAACAAGCGTAATCCTGGGGAGAAGCGTATCGTAACCTTCTCTGCGTACCAATGCTGTGAACTTGGGCATGCTCCAGCGGTTTTTAGCTCTCTAGATAGGTACCTGTGGTGCTATCTTAGCGGCGGGCAGGTCTCACTCTCGGCCGCTTTGCCGCTGTCGCGAAATCCTTCAGCGCTGCACCGCCACCATTCCTACCCCACTTCCGCCACCGGGCCGTCAGCACGTCAGACCTCTCCCCGCCAGCTGCACCGCTGTTGGGCGTTGCACCTGCTGCCGGCCAGCGGTGCTGGTCCTGCTTCTCCTGGGCAGCAAGGCGACCACTTAGAACGGTCCAAGCCACACGTTGCCCCGAGGCTGACACTCTCGATCACAGCTCCAACCAGCTCCGTTCCCGTCTCCGTCGCCGTCTTCGTGATCGTCGCATTGTTCTGCTTTTCGCTCTTTGCCCAAAACCACCGAGCCTGGACCTACAAACTCACCGCCCGCCTCGCAGGCCCCGCCGCCGCGTGAGCCACGAGCTGCCGCCCCCGTACCGCACGCCGGAACTTACTTCGATGCCGAACAGTTTTGACCGCTGCCTGGACCCTCGATGGGTGCTGGGACTGAAGATCGTGGAATGAAGGAACCGTTGACATAATCACGGTAGTTATACGAAATCGCATACAATAGAATTCAAAGAAAAAAGAGAGAAAAACCGAAAGAAAAAATGTCGACACTGCAAGTATCGCGGAGATACCGATCGTCGACTTCGGCGTCCTCGGGCGCCTCCACGTCCAAAGCCACCGAGATCCTCCGCGGCATGCTCGAATCCCTCAACAACGGCCTCCGCCAGCGACGTCCCAGCGATGGGTACCCCGAGTTTCCCGTCCTCCTCAAGAGCCTGCGCCAGATCCGCCAGCACATTGCCGCGACCGAACCCCCGAGTCCGCCCCAGGACGACTTCAGACACCTGCGCGGCTTCACCCACCTGCTAGACGTCCTGCGCTCCTTCTCGGGCTTCTACAACCCGCAGCTGCGCACCAAAGAAGAAAAGGAGGGTCTCTTTGGGCTACTCGAGGCCGTGCTGGATGTCTTCGCCGCCGCCTTCCTCGACCACCCCGGGAACAAGCGATATTTTCGTCACCGCGTGGAAGGAGGAGGGTGGGAGGCGCTCGAACAGACCATTGCGAGCGTCGGACTCGGAGGCAGCGACGCGGACCTCTGGACGAATTGCCAGGTGTTTGGCAAGCTGCTGGCCTTCTCGCTGGGCGACAAGAAAGTGGACGTATTGTGCCAGTCGATCGCATCGACGAAAGACGAAGATGCCAAGCCGGAGGCAGAAAATGGGCCCGAAGATGATGGAGTGCTGGTGGAATCGCCGACGAAACCAAACACAAGAGATATCACCCAGGAGGTCCGCGACATCGTCCAGAAGAAGGCCGTGTTCCGCAACCCCCAAATCTTGAGGGCCGTTGTCGGGTTCTGGGAGTCAATACCGAGGGCGGAAGACATGCCGGCCAATCCATGCTCGATGATCGTTCTCGAGATCATGTCGAGCGTGGTCTCGATTTCTCTGTTCAACTTATCGGCCCTCCACGCCACCGGCGTGCTCTCCCGCTTCCTCCGCGTCGCATTCGACCCCGTTCCGAGGCTTGATAAGAGCGAAAAGGACAAGCTGCTCATACTCTGCAAGAAGCTCATGTACCTGGGCGTCAACCAACCCGCGGACACACAGTTTTTGCTCGCCAATGCGTCGCCAGAAGCTTCGGAGTTCTGCCTGGAGATGGCGTCAACTTATACCGGCCCCCCATTCTTTCAGTTCGACCTATCGCTACACGGCCACTCGTCAATCGAATTACCAACACTAGGCCGCTCATTTCCTCCCAGCTCTTCCCCAGGCTATACATTTACAGCATGGATTCGCGTGGACCGGTATGATCCCGCAGCTCATACCACGATATTTGGTGTCTTCGATGCCACCCAGACATGTTTTCTCCTGACGTATCTCGAGAGAGATACCCACAACTTTATCCTGCAAACCTCTGTAACGTCTAGTAGGCCCAGCGTTAGGTTCAAGGGATACGCGTTCAGAGAAAAGCAGTGGTACCATATCGCCCTTGTTCACAGGCGGCCCAAGACTATGACGGCAAGTAAGGCTTCGCTGTACGTCAATGGCGAGTTTGTGGAACAAATTAAGTGTGCGTATCCCACACCACCGCCATTCACAAATGGAAGCACTGAAAGCTTTGCTTCTTTCACCTCCACCAATGCTAAGCCGCACCCTGTACAAGCATTTTTGGGCACGCCAAGAGATCTCTCGAGCCAACTGGGTGCAGGGCTGGTGTTCTCCAAGTGGTCCCTTGCATCTGCGCATCTCTTTGAGGACGTCCTTAGCGATGACTTCCTCGCTGTGCACTACGGGCTTTCACCAAAATACCAAGGCAACTTCCAAGACAGCCTGGGCGGCTTCCAGACTTATGAGGCCTCGGCCAGCCTAGGCCTGAGGAACGAGGTCTTCCACCCCGGCAGGGACGAGAGCTCGGATATCATA
Source organism: Colletotrichum musicola (assembly GCA_014235935.1). NCBI lineage: Eukaryota > Fungi > Ascomycota > Sordariomycetes > Glomerellales > Glomerellaceae > Colletotrichum > Colletotrichum musicola. The sequence goes on along the minus strand of WIGM01000311.1, from coordinate 25,181 downwards.
AGAGCTATCCGGGACAAGGCTGGAAGTCTCATGCCGGAGCACAAGATCCTGCTCAGTGTCCTCCCAGCTGGAGTGTTCAGGGAGGATGGAGTTTACCAGGACACCCAACTATACCGGGCCTTGCCCAGAAACGCAGCCAACAATCTGGTCCAAATGACACACAGAAGCGGTTCGGCCATCGCAGTTAATGCCGCGGTGCCTTATCTTCTGGATGCCTTGGGAAGATCCCACGGAGTCGCCGTCTTGACCGGAAACCCGGTGGTGGCCATGCCTTCGTACTTTGACGACAACTTCTGGCGTCTTGCCGGCTTCACCCCGCTGGCTCTCAAACTCGTGGAGCGCGCCACCACGCTGGAAGAGACCGTTCGTGCCGTTGAGATGACGTTCCTTTGCATCAAGAAAAGTTGGAGAAACAGCGAGGCCATGGAACGCCACAACGGCTACGCCATTCTCGGCATGCTGCTGAGGGCCAAGCTTGGTTACACCGTCAATCTCGGCGCCGACAATGCCAATCTGCGGCTTTCCATCACCAACGAAGAGCGAGACAAGCTGAGCTTCCAGCTCCTCAGCCTCGTGCTCGACTTTGTGGGCTACAAGCACGCCGAGCCTCTAGAGTCCTTCATCGTGAACCCCCTAGCCTACCGCATTCTCCTCATCGACTTCGATACTTGGCGGCGGTCCGCCCCCATAACCCAGGAGCACTACTACAAGCAGTTCGAGACGTTCTCGGTCAAGAGCAAGTATCACCAGTTCAACAGCAGACGGCTGATGCGCATGAGTATGACCACCCGCCCAGTTATTTGCGAGTAACCTCTAACGCTACCAGGAATTGTCAAGCGTTTACTTGACGCCATGAAGGCAGAGTCGATATCGGAAGACGTGCTGCCCCACTTCATGACAGCCCTTGAACATCTCGTCAAGTGCAATTACACGGCGGAAGTGCACCGCTCCTTGGCCTTGTTCATCACGTACGCCTACCACTCACCCACAGCATCTCTAGTCCGGACCCCGAGGCCGATCTCTGCGATTACACGATCTCCCACCCCCGGCTTTGCCAGACGAGCGACATTCGACTCGAACAGCTCGTCCAACACCTCGGCCTCCCGCTTCCTGACGAAGAAACAGCTCGGCGCCAAGATCTTGGGGATGTACTCAGATCTCCTCTGCGAGAAGGGCAATCGGGCCAACATTAGCAAGTTCGCCAGAACAGTAACCAACAAGGTGAGACCGCCACCTGACGAAAGTCAATTATCATTATTGAGCATGGACCAGTGGTTGCTGTACCTGTTGGCGAGCGACGACTCCGAGACGGTGGTAAACGGAAGCAAGATCTTGGCGAGGCTGCTAATCACCCACGGCTCCGCGTACACGGCCAAGTTCTCTGGCAAGACTGGGGGCTTCACGATCATGGCTCATCGCCTGAAGCGCTGGTGGTATATCCCTTCGTTGTGGCCCATTTGCTTTTGCATCATGTTTGGCGTCGATGTCGCCGACATCGACTTGGAGCGCAACTTTGAATTTTCCAGTCTGCTTGAGACCTTTGGGAAGTCCCGACTGGCGTACCCGGAAAGTCTCCAGGTTGTGACGTCGATGCTCCAGCATGGGCTCAAGGATGTCTTGAAGCACCAGGAGGACCCCAACTCACCACAGAAGACACCGAATCTCCAGGCCAGTGGCTTTGAGGGACTGGAGTCGCGGCCGAGAGCGAAATCCATGGAAACCAGAGGCCTCGACTCGAGGGGTAAGTCTCTACTTACGTCCATGGTGCGATGAGTCGACTGACACGCGGCGCAGACAACGTCCAGCGCGATAGCGAGAGGATATCAAACAATGCGCCTATCCTCCTGACCGCCATTCGGTTCCTGTCAGACCTCCATTCCCGCTCGGCAGAATTCAGAGACTTTTCGCTGAGCTCAGAGTACGTTCGCTACTTGCTGTGGGCGTGCTATCCCATCATTGTCAGCACCGATGCGGTCTCGGCGGACACAGAGCTTAACTCGCGGGACTCTGCTTTGACGTTCGAGGGAGGAGATGTCATGATTCGCCCGCTGGCAGGCTCTCAACCTGGTCCTATTGTGCGCACCACCAGTACGGATGCCGTTGCTGCCTTGGCGGGCAATCCTCGTGGCACTCCTCTGCGAAAAGCATCCGGTTTCGTCCTTCTCACCAACCAAAAGTCCCCTCAGGCGCCCAGCTCGGCCCGATTCGCACCAGTCATGTCGCCGAAGAAGAAGATCGCCTCGCAGCAGGCCAGCAGTGCTACCCTTGATAAACTGCTGGAGTTGGTCATCGGCGTCTTCATTGACCAGGTCTTTACGAGAAAAGAGTTTCCTGGTTTCAATCTTTTCTTGAAGATTCCACCAGGGTTTCAGGAGCACCAGGCATATTTCGAATCCTTTGTTCTGAGGACAACGCTGCAGCAACTGGGGAATCACGTTCAGGCAAATCTGAAAATGCTTACCGAGCCAAAGGTCCTCACAAACATGGGAAGACTTATATCTCACGTCACGGAGTCCATCTTTGAAGGCTGGTTTATCAACGGCACGGAACCAATGCTGGAATTTGCTGGCATGGTCTTGGAGTACCTCCAGCGACCCGAGGTCGCCACCTTGAAGAGCGTGCGACTTTGCAGCCAGGCGGTAACAACGATTCGCCAAAGCTTCTTGAAGCTACTCCTGCTTCGCTTCTCCGAACTGGACGACCCCGATACGGACGACTCTAGCGCCAAGGACTTCATGAGCAAGATACTCTACTGGCAAGCGCCTATTCTCGGCTGTCTCGCAAACGAGGAAGAGTTTATGAAGCTCTTCTGGTACCAGTTGTACACCAAGCTTGTCGACCCAAGAACGCCCATCAGATCTGTTGCTGCGACGATCATGCGAATCATGCTTGTGCAAAAGCCCGACGAGTCCAAGCTCCTCTTCCGCCAGTGTGCAGCGACAGACCAGCAACACCTGACCAAGGATTTCGTCGTCAAGCTTACGGAGGTTGACGACGAGGCCTTTATAGAGTGGATCGACCAACATCGTGCCTCGCTGGATGCTTTCTTCTTCGGTGGTATCTCCAAGGCGTGGGAAGAATTTGTCGCCATCGAGAACCAGCGTACTGTCGACTCGGCTAAGTTCCGCCTGGCAAAACGCAAAGACAAGTTGAGAGTATGGCAAACGGAGGCACTTGCTACGGACAACGTTCTCCTTCGCCACGATATGGCCAATGGGGCTTGGATGAAGAGCATCTTCAACAGCGAACACTTCAAGCACCAGCGTCTGACGCAGGACCAACAGGATGACATGGCTTATTTGGCCGCGGCATTCCTGAAGATGGATTTAGACCTGCGGCGACCTGGAGCCGTGTTCGCGGAACAAACCCAGATCAAGTGGAAGCTCGACCGCACAGAGGGCCGCAACCGAATGCGCCTGAGGCTGTTACCGGACTACTCTAAGAAACATGCCGATTACCAGCCAAAACGGAGAGCAGGAGAGGCTCCGTCGACCCCCTCCTCCCTCAAGGTCAATACCAATATGGCGCCGGCGCACATATCGCCGTCGCCCATCAAGTCAGCCACGCCAGCTTCACAGTTGCCGGCTGGCTTCGATGGTAGTAAGGACGGTTCTGACTCCCCGCCAGATACTGAGCAGGAGGAAGAGGTGAATGAGTCTGTCGTGGGCACCGAAGAGGACTTCGAGCTGGTCGACGATCCCAACGACGCCAACGAAGGCGACGACGGTTTCGAAGACAAGAATCGCAAGGTCATGAGACGACTCGAACAGGGAGACCAGGTCCAAGCGGTTTACAACGTCTCCCGCATCGTCGGTCTCGAGGCGTGCGAAGGCATTCTCATCATTGGTAAAGAGGCTCTCTACATCATGGACAACGTCTTCCAGTGCGCCTCGGGTGAGATTGTCAACGCGTGGCAAGCCCCTCCCGAGGAGCGTGACCCTTTCTCGGAGATCATCACCGACGCCAAGACGTCGGAGCAACGTCAGAGCTCCAGTCGAAGCGAGCAAGAATCTCGAAGCTGGAGGTGGCACGACGTCATCAGTATCTCGAAGCGGCGGTTTCTGTTCAGAGACGTCGCCATCGAGGCGTTCTTCACTGACGGCCGCAGCTATTTGCTGACGTCCATCAACCCGCTGGTGAGGGACGAGGTCTTCAACAAGCTGATGGGCAAAGCGCCGCACACAAACGCTGCCAGCTCCCTACCCAACCCTGAAGATGCCTGGCGACTCGAGGCGCTCAAGGTGTCCGAGGAGCTTCCCCAGGGCTTTGGCTCCAAGTTTGGAACCTTTTTCAACTCTTCGCCATGGAACCCGGCGATGAAGAAATGGCAAAAGGGCGAGATGTCCAACTTCCATTACCTCATGCTCGTCAACACCATGGCCGGCCGGACCTTCAATGACCTCACCCAGTACCCCGTCTTCCCTTGGGTGTTGGCAGACTACACAAGCGAAGAGCTGAATCTAAACGACCCCGCGACCTTCCGCGATCTCTCGAAGCCGATGGGCGCTCAGACACCCGGGCGCGTATCTGGCTTCAGAGAGTCCTACGAAGCCCTGGCTGAGATTGGCGAGACGCCATTCCACTACGGAACCCACTACTCGTCTGCCATGATCGTCTCATCCTATCTCATCCGACTTCCCCCCTTCGTCCAGTCTTACATCTTGCTTCAGGGTGGATCCTTTGACCATGCAGACCGACTCTTCCAGTCCATCCCTCACGCCTGGCAGTCTGCGTCTTGCGACAATAAGGCAGATGTCAGGGAGCTGATCCCAGAATTCTTCTGTCTGCCAGAGTTCCTAACGAACATCAACCAATACAACTTTGGCAATCGCGAGAGCACAGGCGCCAAGGTCAATAATGTCGTCTTGCCGCCTTGGGCCAAGGGCGATCCCAAGATCTTCATCACCAAGCATCGCGAGGCTCTCGAGAGTCCGTACGTCAGCCAGCACCTGCACAGCTGGATTGACTTGATTTTCGGGTACAAGCAGAGAGGCGATGCGGCAGTTGACAACTTGAACGTCTTTCACCATCTCTCGTATCGCGGAGCCAAGGATCTCGACAATATCAGCGATCCCCAGGAAAGGCGAATCACTGCCGGTGTCATTCACAACTTTGGCCAGACGCCTCACCAGGTGTTTTCTCGACCTCATCCCGCCCGAGAACAGGCGTCGTGCCCCATCAGACGTCTCGACACTTCTGTCTATGCCCTGACCAGGCTCTCTCATCCCCTGCTCGGTAAGTCGTTTCCTGGCAGAGATCATGCGAAGCTAATCAAGGGAACAGAATCCCACGAGCGGGTTGCTTCCCTCATCTACTCGTCCAAGATCGACCGGCTGATATGCGCTTCCCCGTTCCGCCTCAACGTGGCGCCGTACGACAAGTTCCTTGAATGGGGCTATGCCGACAACAGCGTCCGCTTCTTCTTCAGCGACAATAGGAAGGTAAGAAGGCTCGAATCCTCATCTGGCGGAAACGCGACTAAGAATCGAAAGCCGGCGGGTCTCTTTGAGAACCTGCACATCGGACAGTTGTCCTGCGCCACGTTCGCCGACTCCAAGACCCTCATCACGGCCGGAGAGGACTGCGTCATCTCGGTGTTTGCGGTCCAAACAGCCCCGGGCCGGGCCGTCGAACTGCTGCCCCGCTCGTCTCTGTTCGGACACCGCACCCCGGTGACGACGATCGCAGTGTCCAAGTCGTTCAGCACCTTCGTCTCGGTCTCCACCGACGGACAGGCTTTCCTGTGGGACCTGAACCGCCTGGAGTTCATCCGCAAGCTGCCCCTGTCGCGGTCCGTCGAGTGCGCGCGCATCAACGACGTCTCCGGGGAGATCATGCTCGGATCCGGGCCCAACGTGGTGCTCTACACCATCAACGGCACCGTCATACTCGACCAGAACGTCTGCGCGGAGCCGGACGACTACGTCCACGCGTGCGCCTTCTACGAGGGCGCGGGCAACGAGTGGCTGGAGAACCACCTCGTCTTCACCGGGCACAAGAGGGGCCGCGTGAATGTGTGGAGGAAGACGGTCAAGAACGGCAAGTGGATACTGGAGCTCCTGCGACGGCTCGACCACGTCGATCCCCGCTCCGAGGGGGGGGCCAACTACGATGCGGGTATCACTTGCATTGCGCCGATGCCGCAGTGCGTCTACACCGGGGACGACGACGGGCGCGTGGTAAGTTTTGGCACAACCTCTCGTGTATGAACCTTCACTGACGTCTCGCAGTATGAGTGGAACCTTGTTCAGAGAGACAGATAGAGTCTGGCAAGTTTTATAGTGGTCAGATTTGGTGGCAGACGCACTTGAAGGGGAGTGCCCAGGCGGCAAGCGTGTTTTTAGTCAAAAAGCAAAGGTTGTGGAGAGATGGAGCATAGCGGATCAAACACAGCATAGAATTGGCGTACTTTCTCTCTCTCTCTTTCTCTCTTTTCTGATAAGTCTTTTTGACGATATCGTGTTGGAAGACAGTTTTTGAGCATGCCACGATTTTGGTAGAACTTTCGCATGATGGGGGTAGCGTACAGCGTAAGCCTTCTCTGCCAGTCTCCCATCGCGGAAACGAACCATCTGAGGTAAAGAGGTTTTCCGACCTGGCCTTAGCTCATCGCCCTGACTCTCTCTTCCTTTCTCCCTCCGCGCCTGAGGTGTTTCTAAAGCCCAAACGCCATCGTATGTACATGTGACCTAGTTTTTTTTTGTTGTTGATGGTGTATCAATCGTGGGGGGTTTCTCGCTCATTCGTCGTCGTATCCGGTCAACTGCTTCCTAGGTCCGGAGGGGACTGGGTACGCGACGTTAGTTAGCCTTTCTACCATTGCGAACCGGCTGTAGGTATGTATCTGTGAAGGCCTTACCAGGGTATGTGACGGGGATGGGGGGCGCGTTGTAGTCGCCAAAGGCTTTCCTGACGGGCGGGACGAGGGCGATCTGCACGGGACCCAGAGCGCCGAGGACGACGGACCAGAAGTAGGCGGGCTTCTCGCGGGCGGCCCAGCGGCAGTAGCGGATTGGGCCGGCCCAGAACCGGGGGGAGGCGGCGGAGGACATTTTGTGTCTTTCGGATGCTGTTGGAGAGGTTAGAGGATGGTTTCGGAGGGGCAGAGGCAAGTGTTGGAGGGGGCTTACTCAATTGGCCGGAGGGGAGGGATTGCTTGCGATTGCTGATGATGATGCCGGAAGCTCAGAATGGAGAGCGGCCGTCGTGCCCGGAGCCGTGAGGGTCGGATAATCTCAATCGGATAAACTGCCATTCGTTGGCCCGCGAGGACCCCTTGCTCAGGTCCCGGCCCCACAGTGCTCTTGCTGCTGGAAGCTAGGTCCACCAGTGCCGGGGATTTCCCGGACGCTTGGCAACGGCTACGTATCCCCAAGCTTTCAAGACAACATGCACCAAAAAGTGGCCGCAAGCTCCCTCTAGCAGCGCTCCGCCAAAGCCAACGCACCCCAGCTGTGCGCGCCTTCAACTTTCCCTTACTCAACCCCCCCCCCCGCCTCGACTTCATTCTTTCCTGCAGGCAACAACACCAAAGGGGCCTGATTTCTTTTGGTCGAGAACGAAAATGCGGTCTCTTCTTTCGCTTTGCCTGCTGTTCCTGGCGGCCGCCGTGCACGCTGTTAGCGTCACTGGCGGCCGGCTCCTGGCGGTCCTGGACGATGTCGCCGAGAAGGAGGGATACTCCAAGTTCCTCGGAGACCTGGAAAGTGAGTTGATTGACCCGTATGAGCTTCGATTGAAGCTTCTGGAGGGGCAATTGGGTTGTGTCTGGCTAACCAATTGATGCGAAAACAGGCCGCGGATTCAGCATCACCTACGAGACGCCCAAGAGCGAGTCTCTGCAGCTGTTCAAGCTCGGCGAGCGGGTCTACGACCACGTCCTGCTCTTCCCCTCCAAGATCAAGGGTACGCGATGATCCCGCAATACCCCGTTCGTGTCGGACACCAGCTCACAAGAAACGCCAGGTCTCGGCCCCAACCTGACGCCCAACATCCTCCTCCAGTTCATCAACGCCAAGGGCAACATCCTGCTCACCCTGTCTTCCACGGCGACCGTCCCGACCTCCATCGTCAGCCTCCTCGCCGAGCTCGACATCGCCCTCCCCGCCGACCGCACCGGTCTCGTCATTGACCACTTCAACTACGACGCCCTCAGCGCCCCCGAGAAGCACGACGTCCTCGCCCTCCCCGCGCCCGCGCAGCTCCGCCCCGGTCTGAAGACCTACTTCTCCCAGGACGGCGAGGTCATCGCCTTCCCCAACGGCGTCGGCCACGTTCTCGGTGCGGGCCAGCTGCTCACCCCGATCCTCCGCGCGCCCAAGACGGCGTACAGCTACAACCCGAAGGAGCAGGCAGAGGCCGTCGACGACCTGTTCGCCGCCGGCGAGCAGCTCGCGCTGGTGTCATCGTTCCAGGCCCGCAACAGCGCCCGGTTCACCGTCGTCGGCTCCGCGGAGCTGCTGAGCGACAAGTGGTTCGACGCCAAGGTCAAGCCCGCCGGCGGCGCGAAGGAGGTCAAGACGTGGAACCGCGAGTTCGCCAAGAGGCTCGCCGGCTGGACCTTCCACGAGATCGGCGTCCTGCGGGTCAACGAGATTGAGCACCACCTGAACGAGGCCGCCAACGAGACAAATCCCGAGATCTACCGTGTCAAGAACGAGGTGGTGAGTAGTGGAGACGTCTGATAGTGGACGAGACAAAGCGAGCTAACGAACACCCCCGCAGACCTACACCATCTCGGTCTCCGAGTACTCGTGGGACAAGTGGAACCCCTTCATCGTCCCCAGCGGCGACGACCTGCAGCTCGAGTTCAGCATGCTCTCGCCCTTCCACCGCCTCAAGCTGCAGGCCGAGGACACCACGGCCGACGCGGCCGCGTACGCCGCCTCGTTCGTCCTGCCGGACCAGCACGGCATCTTCAACTTCAAGATCAACTACAAGAGGCCCTTCCTCACCAACATCGAGGAGAAGAACACCGTCTCGGTCCGCCACATGGCGCACGACGAGTGGCCGCGCTCGTACGTCATCTCGGGCGCCTGGCCCTGGCTTGGCGGCATCTTCGCCACCGTTTCGGGTTTCGTGCTGTTCTCTGCCGTGTGGATGTACAGCGCTCCCACGCCCGCTGCGGGGAAGACCAAGAAGACTCAGTAAATTGGAGAGTTTGTGAGAGGGGTTGGAAGATAGGTCTCGAGGTTTGGGACATTTTCTCTTTTTTTTACGATAACTCGGGATAGAAAAAGAGACGAAGGCTCTAGAGCTTGTAACTGTAGCGTGTATACATGGCATCAGATGCTTTTGCCCACCCGCCCGGGATGGAGAAGGGAAGGGTTGAAAAAAGCTTAGGTATCAAATGATTTCGACGTAATTTGGGTGCGTGTTTCTTTCCGTGATGCTTTTGGCATGGACCTGTGAAACTGGTGTCAAGTTGTGTGATGCTGATCGTCCACACCGTTTTCGCCCATGTCTTTCGTTTCTCTCCCCATTCTCCTACGTTACCAGAAGAATTGTCATAGCAACAGGCTGTGACGAGGAGAATAGGGGGGAATCTAGCTGCGGTCGATAACTGAAGCGTAGAAGATAAGTACAGGCTTGATTTTGTTAAGTTTGAATATGATTGAAATAGCGGATGAAAGCCTAGATAGTAGAGTGAGCCGGAGCCATAGACTTCGCTGTTGGTTATTGGGGTTACTCTATGCTGCCGGGCAGAAACAATGTAGGACCAGGCTCTGTGATGGAAACTCCCCATAGCACATCCATAAGAACTACTTGCTATCTAGGTACCTGAGGCAGTTGTGCAAAGTACTCTTCACCTGCTTGAGACGGTAGGCCCTTCCTTGGTTTTGGGCAGGCAGGAGGGAACCTGGGTACCTACCTACCTAGGCACCTTCCCCTCTAAGTTGACTAGGTACCTCATTTGGGTACAAGTGACTCCTTCCTCTGCAAGTTGACCACCTGATTTCGACACAGGGCGGCTCCTTCTTCGAGACTCTCCCTCCGCCGCGCAACTTCCTCAACACAACACAACACCACCACCTGCCTCACGATAGTGTCTTTCGTTTTGACTAGAGGCTTCAAGTCGGTCGATGAGAAGATCAAGCCGAGCCGGCATTGTCCCTTAGTTCAAGACGGCGTCATGTTCTACAGTCACGAGAGTCAGTCAGCACTCTCTCAGTGTAACTTTCACGACGTCTAACGACTGAACAGTCCTCAACAACTCGCAGTTCGGCGTTGCCACGATCTGGTATTTCTCTCCCTTCCGTTTCTAATCTCTCATGCTCGGACTAACCGTTCACAAGGCACGCCGCGAACTTCGGTCCCCGAGGCACAGCCCTGAAGAAGCTCTCGCGCAAGGCCATCGAGGACGTCGACATCCCCGGCGCCTGCGAGACCATCACCCAGCCCGGACCGCCCATCTCGCTGCGCATGCAGAGCCACCTCCTCTGCGGCACGACTCGCATCTACGATCGTCACTTTTACTACCTTGAGGGCGACACCGTCAAGCTGTGGCAGGCTCTGCGGTACTTCAAGGCTGACGACGGCACTGTTCCGAATGCTGGACAGACCAGGTACGTTTGTGTGCCCTTTCCCGTATTGACCAAGTGCTTGACTCTAACCATTGTTGCAGACGCGAGCACATTACCCTAGGCGACGCCCCGAACTTCGTGCCGTCGAGCACCATTCCCCAGTTCTCGCTCGACGACGGCAGCTTGCTCTTCGGCTTCCCTAGTCACCTGTCATCCGGGTCGTCGCAGAAGAGGAAGTCACAGTCCCAGCTCAGCCCGCTTGACCGCGACGGTGACGGGGACCTGTTGTTCTTCGACGAGCCTGACATCATCCACCTGAACGTGTCTTCCTCTCCCCTCGGTGCCTTCAACTTCCCCTCGCCTCTGAAACGTCGATCAGCGGCCAATAGCACCTTCCTGCCCCGAACGAAGGACGAGCTTGGCGATATGGACGTCCTCGGAGTGTTTGGCGACGACGACCATGACGGCGGTTTGCATATGAGAATCAACCCGGAGACGGGAGCCTTGATGGATGACGATGAGGACAACTTCATTGACAACGATGACTTGGAATTGCCGGTCCTTCCCAGGCCCGAACACCCCCAGTCAGATGCCCCAGTTCAGGAAGGTCCGCGCCAGCAGGAAGAGGACCAGATCATCTTTGATGCCGACGTACCGCTGATGAGAGGCAGCCCGCCTCCGGTTGCCCCTCCGGTTGCGCCTCCCGCCACGAGTGCTGTCGCACCTGCCGTTGCCCGTGCCAAGCGCGCCCGGCGCATCACCATGATCGACCCCGGACGGACCACTCTCTCAACTGCTGTTCTAAAGGGATGGGAGAACGATTACATTGAGCGCGCGGAGTCAGAGAAGAACAAAAGACAGAGAACTACCCTGGCCCAGGCGAGAGAGAATGCCTACCACTTTGTTCTCGGTCGTGGTCTCGGGGATGTGGGTGAGTCGAGGTGCATCGTGGGTGTTACCTACCCCCTCGCCCAGATGTACGCCGGCGATGGGCTTCGGGATCGAGTCTATGGGCTTCCCGATGGTAGGGTTGGAACACCGCCCAGAGGGCTTCGACGAACCTCGGCGGAGGCCTTTGGCGAGGACGAGGAGAACCGCAACGTCCGGTCCAGGGTCGAGACGCCGGTCACGCCGCTGCAAAGCCGCCAGATTAACAACCTGGAGCTGGAGATGGACAACTTCGGTTTGGTGTTGAACGACGAGTCAATGCCAGAGATTGGATTGGAGGCTCAACAGCCCATGGCCGATCGCCTGTCCTCTTCAATCATGCCATGGAACCAAACGCCATCCGTCGGCAGGCCCTCTTCGGTCACTGGCCCCAACCCTCAGCAATCCGGCCGTCAGCTGTCCAGTCACCGCGGCAGCAGCCTCCCGCCGTTCGGCCCGGAGCACAGCAACGAATTCGACCCAGCCCCGGGATCGCAGAGACCCGCATCCGACGCAGGCGGCCTCCTCGACGGCCTCCAGAGCCAGGAGAACTCGCAGTGGTCCCGTCCGACGATGGACGCCGAGAGCCAGGCCTTTCTCGAGTGGATCGAGGGCGAGAACAAGACAATGGGCAAAGCCAGGGAGGGAGACGCCAAGAAGAACCGCCGCTGGATCGACTTTGAGCAGCTCGCGCGACCCGGAAGAGAGGGCCACGTCGTCGCCAGCCAGGCTTTCTACCACGTCCTGGTGCTCGCGACCAAGGACCGCATCTCGGTCGAGCAGGACGCTGAGAATTTCCGGCCGTTTGGGACGATTCGGATTGGGGTCGACATGACGGCGCACCTGGACGAGAATGATATCGACATGACCTGAGATGACCTCATTTTTCTTTTGCGCCTTTTCTTTTTTTTTCGGAAGGGACATGTTTTCTGCTGCGACATATGGATTTCAGAACGCGACTTGCTTACGGAGGAAAGACTTCAGAGGGGTGTGTATTCGGAGGGGTTTCTGCTTTTATTTTTCGCGATTGGTTTCGTTCTCACAGATTTGCTGCATCTCTCCTCTGGTCATCTACCAAGAGACAAAACACATACTTGCTCTAAATCAAGAAACAGATTAGCTAGATTCGCAACAGAAATTCAAAATACTTCACACAATGGTCGTCGGGTTTGCTTTTTGATTACGCTCGCGTACCACACGCGACGGTGATGATATGGGCAAGGCATCAATAGGGCCGGCATTGGAAGTTATCAAGGCACCAAGTAGACAATGGGTCATGTGGCATTCATGTATTAAGCTATCAACATCTAGTCGTAGGCATCATGCTCATCAAACATCTCCTCAAGAGTGCAACGTCATTCGACATCCTACTCATAGCCGTCATCCTCGTTGTCCACGCCCTCGCGGTCCTGGAACTTCATGTACTGGGCTTCAGGGTCCTCCGCCGCGGGGCCGAGGACTTTCGTCCAGGCGTCCCTGACGGGCTCAAGCGCCGAGTCGCTGAAGGCGAGGTCGAAGGGCAGGCTGGGCAGGACGAGCGACGCATCGGTCGGTGACGAGGACGCGGCTGCGCGCGCTTGCTCGTAGGCGAGCCTGAAGACTACCTCCGGCTGGCTTTCGCCGTCGCCGAGGGCCGAGAGGAGAGAGTGCAGAGCCTTTTGCAAGGCTTCTGACGAGGTTGACGTCTTTGGTGTGACGAGGTAGAGGACGCCTGGAAGAGTGACTCGAGTTAGTCATGTGTTTTTGAACAAAGGGTGCTCAAGTCCAATGTGGTTTCAGGTGTACATCAGTAAACAGAAGTTGTCGTCGTAGCAAGGCTCAGACAATGTAGATAAGAATTTTGCTGGAAATCATCATGTACAAAGGGGATTGTTGATAAAAGTAGATGTTGACTTACTCTGACCGGAGGGACATTCACCCGTCTCGCTCGAGTGAGCGAAGACGTAGATGGGATGAGGTGACGAGACGTCCGCGACGGAGTCGGCGGGGAACGCAATCACTGCGACAGCAGGCGTCGGCGCTCCTTCGACAGTTGCTTGGAACAGCGTCGACAGCGGCGAGTTGACCACTGCTGTCAGTCTGCTGACGCGCGGGGCATCGGCGCCGGCGTTCTCAGCTCCTCGGACCAACGTCCGGGTTTTCACCGTGACGTCGCTAGTCAGGTCGAGCTCGAAATGCGCGCCATCCTCATGTCCCTCGAGCGGGCGCGTGGCTTTTACACCAGTGCTCAGCATATACACCGCCCCGCCGACCGCACACGCCCGGCATCCCACTTGCGCAATCTCAGACAGACCGCCCCATTTCGGGTATACGGCCGCAAAGCCCGGGCCGAACGCACCCATCGAGGAGAGATGGCGGTGGATCGCCGCAAGCCCGTCCCGTGTGCTGATCTGGCCGTCGAGGCTGAGCGTGAGGGTGACGATGTACGTCTGCAGCGCCGTGTCGAGCTTGAACTCCGACGCGAGGTAGTCTGCGAACGGCGCGTCCGCGTTGGATGCCCATGTCGGCCGGTGCTCCTCCGAGTCGTAGTCAAAGACGAACTTGAGGAACTTCATCAGGGACCGCTTCGAGCGCGCGGGGATCGCCGTCGTGGAGAAGACGGCCTCGCGGGTGGACGGGATGGGCACGATCCTCGGCCTTGCTGAGGCGTCGCCGCCCGGTGTGTAGATGAAGAAGGACCCGACGGCGAGGAACTCGATCTGCCGGTAGGCGCGGGAGTCGACGAGCTGGGTGACCAGCGCCGAGCGGGTGTGTACGATCTGCGGAGCGAGGGCGAGGGAGTACGCCCGCGGGGAGGCGAGCGATGCCCCGGAGGCCTCGGGCTTCGCGAACGTCGCCGAGGAGAAGACGCGCGACGAGGCGCCGTCGGCGTTCGCGGCTACCCACTCCTCCAACTCCTGCAGGCTGAAGGCCGCCTCGGGACCGCCATAGTACTCGTTGGGGTCGAGGTGCAGGATTTGCTTGCCCGAGCGGGAGAGGGCTCTTTACGGCCGGAGAGGGCTGCGTCAGTCAGATCGAGGCTTCTGGAAGAGCGGAGTACCAAAGCAACGACGACGTGTGCGCGGGCGGGCGGGCAAAGTAAAGAGGAAGAGAGAAAGGAAGCTTACAAGGCTAGCAGCGACTGCTGCAGGCCAGTTCCGTGGATGATGACATCCCAAGTGTTTTCGGCCAGCGATTCCATGCTGAGAGAAAGGAGTCCAAAGAGGGAGAGAAGGGAGAGAAAAGTTTGCGCGAGAGGAGGTGAGGTTGAAAAAGAGGCAAAGCTTGACGATGCTTAGCGGGTCCTTCGGTGGAGAAGAGATGGAGGCTCGAATGACTAAGCACAGTGGGTGTCGCACCCCAACCGCCCTAAAATTTCGGACCGCGAGTAATTTCCTCCTCTTCTCTTTCCTTCTACAACCATCCGCCCGGTAACCAAGCCGCGAGCCGTATCTACAGGCAGGCTCGCGGCTCATGAGGGTCTTTCATTAGGCTTCCTCGGCGCCGGGCGGTAGATCGAATTTCCCTAGTATCTACTGCCTTGGAATCAAAGTCTGAAAAGGTGGCTCGAATTGTGGAATACATACCGTCACCGCAGCAGCGGCTTTAGTTCTTGTCACGTGGGCGGGCATTGTGCGTGTGTCTGAGAAAGCAACCAGATATTCTCTTGTTTGCATCAGCAAATTTTCTTCTAGACTACCTAGTGAAGTTGAGCCCTGTTGCTAGCCGTTTGCCTGTAGCTCATGTCCTATAGTCATGCGCTTCCTTCCGCGCCAAACAGACGTCCGTCCCGTAAACAATCGGACGCGATACCAATGCGCGGCTACCAAATGCGAGCCCTCCCAAACCATGGAACCATCCCGGGGGCTATCATATCCTCATAACTCATAATCGTAAGGCCTAGCAATATGGGAGACCGCCATGTGCAGACGTCGCGACCTAGTTGTCGGTGTCCTCGGCGCCCATAGGGACGTGCTCCTTGGTAGCGCATCCCTCGCCGATGTTGGGCTTCTGCATGCTGCAGCACTGTATGTACCAAGGCAGATCGGGGTCGGCCTTGACGTCGTCCGCGGCGTCGCACTCGCGGACGAAGAGGATGGTCTCGTGGCCCTCGACCTCGATCAGCCACTTGCCAGCGTCTGGAGCAAAAGCGTTAGCACTCAGTTTCTCTGCTGTGCTATATGTCTGACGTACCAGGGTGGTAGCGGCACTTCTCCGAGTTCTCGTCGTAGAGCTTGGAGCAGTTCTTGCAGAACTTGAGGGCCTGCTTGGTGGCGGCGTTGTCGAGAGCCTCCTGGAGGGCGGGGTGGATCTGGATGGCCGAATCCTGAGAGGCCTCGGAGGAGGAGGCGCGCGAGGACAGACGGCTGCTGCGTCGGAGTCCGTCGGTGCCATGCTTGTTCTCTCCCTTCTCAACGCCCTTGGCGTCGACCTCCTCGTTCTTTACGCCGGCCTTGCCTTCGACCTCACCCCTCTGCTTCTGATAGTCGAGGAAGTCGATGATCCGACCGCGGGTGGTCGCGTCGGCGAGGGCAAGAGAGCGGACAATCTCCTGCAAGTCCTCCTTGGAGGCGGAAGCGATACGGACCTCAAAATGAGCCATGATTCATATTGGATGACGATGTTTCTTGAGAAAAGGGGTAGAAAAGGGGGTTTGGGTAGTGCTTTGTGATGCCCTTTTGTTGCTTCGCAGGGTGTCTTCTGAATAGAACCTTTTTCGTATTTGTCAGGTTGACAAGGAGTTGTTTTTGAGGAAGGAAGAGATTTAGACGGGTGAGCGAGAGCATTCGGCCATGTGCCTGCCTTCCTCAAACCTGCTGTCCTCTGCCTTTGCGCGCATTAGGTGGAAGCCGACGACTCATCATAGCTCACGACGTGCATATATGAAGGCTCCGCTTCTTGTTTGCCAAAACAGCACGAGTACAATCAGGGGGAAACAACTGGCCCCCACCAACCAACACCTTTCTTGACTTATGTTTCATTTTTTGCCCGGGTATCATTATCTTCATGCCATAGCCTTCTTGATGTCCTCCCATCTGCGCTCTGCGACGCCAACGAACTCCCGCAACAGCGGCGGCTGCAACGTGGTTCCTCCGCGCTTCGATATCGCCAGGATCTTGGTCTCCCCCTTGCTCTTGTCCACCACCGCCGTGACCTCCTCGTCGCAGAGTCCCTCCTCCAGTGTATCCGGGTCGACCAGTGTCCAGAACTTGCCGCCGGCGGGCTTGTCTGTCGTCTCCTTTCCGGTGAAGACGCCGGCAGTGCAGGCGACGGGGAAGCCGTGCAGAGTCAGCGGCTTGGGGTCGTCGCGGGAGCAGATGACCATCTCGCGGTCCGGGTCCCAGCGGGCGACGGGGATGGTGGTGTCGTGGAGGGCGGCGAGGACGCTTGCCCAGGCGACGTCGAAGGGGTTGCCATCGAAGGAGATGAAGAAGATGTCGATGTAGAGAACCCAGTAAGCAATCACCACCTTTTCTCCTTCCGTTGCCGCATCATCTTCCTCCATCTTGTCCTCGTCCTCGTCATCGGCTGTCGCATTGTCGGCGGGACGGGTGTACCATATCCTCAAGTCCTCGGCGTCGAGGAGCTTGGAGGTGTGCAGGAGCGAGTAGATGCGTGTGCTGAGGGTCTGGGCGAGTGACGTGGGCGGAACACCGGGGAGGAACTGCGGCGCGCAGCCGGTGGCGAGCTCGATGTTGGGAACAATGAGGTCGTAGTCTTTCAGCTCGGCTGCGCCGTCGGCAGCCTCTGTCGGGGCGAGGCTGTTGTGTCGGCGGAAGTTGGGGATGTCGCGGGCGAGGACGGTCTCGGCGCGCACACCGCAGATGGCGGTGGTGTCGCCGACTCTAACGACGGCACTGCCGTTGGCATGGCTGAGAGAGGATTTGTTGATGTTGGGGATGCGAGCTTCGTCGGGCGCGCGGCCGTTGCTGCGTGCTGCGTTTGCGGGAGCAGGTGGTTGGAGGTTGGCGAGGAGGAAGGGGTGGGGTGAGAGCTTCGCGAACGTTTCGCGGGGGAGGCCCTTGTTTTCGGCCATTTTGAGGAGTAGTTTGACCAAGGGAGATGTAGAAATTGTCTCGAATTGGGGCGTTGATATTTCGAGGATGCTGTTCTGGACGAGGCAGGTGGGATGTCAAGCTGGAAATTTTGGGTGGAGTCGGAGATCGGCGTCAGAAGCTCCGGTGGGGCCCCGACTTTCGTCGGCAACAACGACCTGTGCATGACGGCAACTGCCTTCCAGAGTACCTATTGATTCAAGAAACTTGATCACTTTGTACCCTGATAGACCTCATTACGAGTTTTTGCATTGAGAACCGGCAAGCCTTTGGTAATTATTCCACCTTCCAAGTATCGCGCCAAGATGGCCTTAGAACAGCACCTTCCTCTACTCAGCGATGCATCTCACCCCGATCTCTAAAACAGCCCAGACCGCCTAGACGGCCAACAATCCAGGGCTTTCAGGCCCCTCCGGCACATGGCCCCGATGCATCGCGCAAGTAGTCTTTCCCGGGACGTACCCCGGACAATCCGGCCGGCACACGCGGGGATTCGGCTCCACATCCCTCCTCCCCGGCGCCGATGCCCTCTCCACCTCCTCAACCGCTTCCTTCTCCTCGCTGCCCCTCGCCGCGCCACCCTTTCCTTCGTTGCTCTGTTGTGTTGTCCCATTCATCGCCTCCTTCCTCTCCGTCCTCGCGTCCTTCTTCTTCTTGAAATGCGCCACGACCGCCTGCCCGATCCCGACGATTGTGAGCACCGGGCAGCAGATCAAGACCGCGTAGCCCCCTCCAGCAGTGAACGCCTCGAGTCCGCCCCCTCGAGAGGGCACCTTGGACGCCGTCGCCTCCCGCTTGTTGGGGTCTCTTAACGAAGGCATCGTGATGGTAAGGAAGTGATGCTCTCGCCAGAGCTAGGAAACACGACGCGCGGGAATGGAGTGAGTAGTCTGCTGCCGCGTCAGGGGGGTTCTTTTCAGGCTTGAAAGTGTTGACGGACTGAGCTTTCGAAGTGAAGCGTAACTGGGTCGCTTGCCTGCTTCTCTATGTCGCTACTGTGAGAGGGATGTTGGTGAGTAGTAGTAAAATTGACGAGGCACGGTCAACGCATCGCCTGCTGGCTTACGAAGACATAAATGCCAACGCACCGTCAAAGAAGTTTTCCGAGGCTTCCCAGGTTGAAAAGAAAAAGTGTTTTTAACTAACGCGATGATCATCGGCAAGGCTCCCACTGGCGGTATTCTGCAAGCGTTCGTGACGCAATCTGACGGATGACATCACCGTGGCATTCGAAAAGCCGCCTGTCTCACCTGGAATGATTGGACATCGCAGCATTTGCGTCTCGGGGATGTTACCACAGTAACCTCTAACGAGGTATTTGCAGGCTGCTCGGGACAAGTTTATCATTAACAGGCGGTGGGTGGTCCTACGGCAGGCATTCCACGACTCGAGCTCGAGTTGACCGTAGAATCCAGGATATTCTCATGCGGAAGATCTGTTCTCTATGATCTATCCATAATGGAAAAACTAAAACCGTCCCAAAAACAGAATCAGTGCAGTTCTTTGTGTGCCCTCGTATCCCACCTATAAAAAATCATCTCCGCCCCCAAAACCCTCCCTACCACTGCTTCCTCGACTGCTCCGCCATCGATATGTGCCCGCTCTCGCCCTTGCTCTGCGCCTCCTGCTTCATCTGCCGCCGGAGGTCGCTGTTGTACGCCGGCGTCTTCATGTACTCGGACCGTGGCCGCGCCGTCCAGCCCTTGCCGTCGTCGATGTATCCCCACCAGAGGGGGTCGCCGGTCTTGCTGCTGCAGGAGCCCATCGTGTGTTATTGGGAACGGATTCGTAAAGGTTCTGACGGGGTAGAAGTTCAGTTGTGTTTATCTTGTTGTTCTTTGTTGTCTTGTTGCTCTTTGAACAGACTTGTTAGCGACCGAGGCCCCATGGTCCCTAGAATGGAAACTCACTGCGAGTATAGATGCAACGATTGTTTGTTTTGAAACTCTGGAATTGTTGACCGAGTGCTGTATTGCAGAATCCAATCAACTCCCGGTCCCCATCTCTCGAAAAAGATACCTTCTTATATCTTTCATTCGAGGCGATCTACACGCGCGTCGTTGACGCCATTGCATCTGAAGAAAGTGGCTTTGCGCCTGACGTCAAACGGTTCACAGTGTCTTGGGATACTTAAAGTCGAGCCGTTTCTGCAGCTTCGAGGTCCGCCAAATATTGCATATACCGGATTGGGAATTTGAGATGGCCAAGAATCCTCCTCCCCGCCTTGCTGCGCCTTGCAATAGTCGGCGATCAATCCTGGAGGAACCCATACTCTTGCTCTCCGGGCTTAGCTAACCCCCCTTTGCCGTTTCCCTGCGACTTCGTAGTAATGATTTCCAATGAAAGTCGATGGCGACGACAGGGCTGAACAGAGAGGCGGCCCACTCTCTTCGGTCCAACTTCAGCGCCAGGTCACGGGCTGCCTCGTCACGGGGCGTATCGAGCCACCACCAGGTGAGCGAGCTTCGCGAATGCCGCACCCGCCATCTTGCAGATTCCACCCCGCACCCATCCCAATACTTGATGCAACAACTCCTCCATGCGGCGAAATAGTGGCACCTCGTTATACAGGAAAAAAAGCATATGTGTCACCGTGGCGTAGAGCGTTGCGAGGAGGAAGTTCCTCCAGCCCTACTGGAGGCCCGCGGTCGGAGTGTATGCTGGAAGGCCCGGGCTGGCCATTAGACCGCACAAGCCGACGACGGTACCGAAGAATGAGTTGTGGAAGTTGAGTCTCTCGGGGGCCGGCATTGTGGGCGGCGTGGAGTGTTCGGAAGACACCGTATCAACGGGGCTCCCATTTCCCCTATCCCGTGTCAGTTAACCCTTACCGGAAGGATATTTCCAATACGTACGTAGTATCCATGACGGCAGTGACCGCAGCCAGGCTTGAGCTCTTGTGTTGATGGTGAGTGGGGGATTACTGGGGGTCGGCCAGTGACTCAGTAGGAGCCGTACCACGGACGTCAATAAATACAGGTATCTAGCAAGCGTCATTGTTTCCGGAAGATTCTCTTTTCCTCGAATTGCTTTATTGACCCATCTAGCCTTTCATGGAATCCGGGTGGGCGGTAATTGCTGATTCATCTACAGAGCCCATTGACATTCACCATTACTCGCATTTTCTTTGTCATCCTACCTACCTTACTTACTCAGTGCCTATCTAGGTAGCCTGCTAGGTAACACAGATGCACCTGCCCTTTATGTCTGTTATACTAGCTATTTCTGCTCCTGCCCGCCTGTACAGTAGTTCCTTCCTTCCTGAGATGAAAAGTTTCAAAGTGCTCCTCGCCTAGAAATTTCCACCAAAGTATTCCAAGTTGGGTATTCTACTACATACGCACACATTCGAAAGAAAAAGCAAAACCGTTCGTCCCTCCTCCGAAATCTCACCAACTCCATCACCAAAACAAACAACCAGAGTCACCATCGCAATGCATCCTGGTCCACCCCTGTCCACCATGCCCGAGCCCGATGGGCAAGCTGCCGATCCTCGCGCAGATGAGGAGCCTACCAACAATCCCGACACAACACCGTTGCTCACCACCTCCCCCAGCGACAAGCAATGCCCAGACGGTCAAGACACAGAGCATCAAACTGCTCTCAGCAGCGGCTTCAAATCCTACCAAAGCTACATCACCAACCTCGCCGAGGCCTACCCTACCAAAGACGCCACCATGGAGGCCACCCGCGACTGGCTCCGCCTCATCTTCACCTTTCGCAGCCTGAACATCAACTGCCAGGATCTGCACCTCACCTGTTACGACCTAGACCAGGCCAAGTATGATTGAGCGTGGAGCGTGTCGTACTTTGCTCGGCTCGGGATTCAGACGCCGGACGCCGACCTTGTCACCCAGGATATCTACAGAGCCATCGAGGTGAGCAAATAATAATACAACCCCCTCTCCCGCACACACACACGCTTCTTTCTTTACTTGTTAAGAAGTCTAAGCTAACTGGTATTTTTCTCCACAAAAAACAGAAGTATAAAGCTAGCAGGAACGACGGGGACTCAATCGCGGTCAATATTCTCCTTGGACTCATGATTATCAGCATAGTGTACACTTTTGGGCACGTTTCTTTTCTGCTGCTATCCTGGGTGTTGAGTTCCTGACTCAAGCCTCTGCGTATGTGAGGGAGGAGCAAAACAAAATAAGGGGGCGGGAGGCGGGGGTCATCAACGTGCCTGTCGCGGCAGACAAAGTTGAGGAACTGCAAGAGCGAGCTGGCTTAGCTATTCTCGACGCAGCATCAACGCATCCAAGAATAGCCCACTAGCCTAGTTCGTTCATAAGCGTACAACGCAGTCTTTAAATCCGTAGCGGAGAAAATCCCCACAGAGGCATTTTTCGCATCCGAGAAGTCAGCTCACAGCGGCTCTCTCACTCTGTGTCCCGTGTCACCCTTGCGAACATGACTGGATCTCAATGTCACTTTCGGCCACCTGGCCGTTAATCAGCCTGCGGTCCTGCGTGCCCTTCTTCTTCTGGCAGCATCTCGGCACGGCGAGCACTCTCCTCCCCGTGTACTCCGTCGGATCGACGGAGAACAAGAGAACTTCGTTCGCAAACGTCCCCCCATCCGCATAGGTGCCCCCATCAGCATCCACCTCGATGACGTTGATCACGAGCACCTCCGGGTCGGGCTCATCCGCCGGGACGAGATGGTCAAACGTAACCCCTTAGTAGTCGATGCAGCTGAGGCAGAGAAGTCAATGGGTCAGTTTCTGCGATCAATTGGAAGGGGGAACCAGTCTCGGCATCGCCGGCCTTACTCCTGTGGTATCCCCGCCTTTATTACCCAGGCTAGGTACTCGTCCCGCACGACAAGAGCCGCGTCGTCGTCGTCGTCGTCGTCGTTGTCGTCGTCCCCGCCTCCGTACAGCCTCCGGTGCGTAAGCCTCGCGAGCTCCTTCCCCCCGGCTGTGGAAAGGGCTTTATCGGGTGCCAGGACTCGTTCGGCAGAAGCTTCTGTATCGTCTCTAGCGGCCCCTTTATCCGGATCCGAAGCGGCCTGTCGGGCGGTGGAGGGTGGAAGCGATGGGGCGGGCTGCTTATGCACGGGGGGATGCAAAGTTCGAGGCCATCACCCAAGCCCGTTCGTTCGCTTCCGGTTGGATACATCTGAGCAAGGTTGACCTCGAGAAGCTCAAAACGAAGTAACGGAAAAGAGGAAAAGGGTAGCCAAACTGCGACAGCTCACACGTCGGCGACACGGCGGCGATCAAAGCGGGTAGCGTCACTCCCTTCCCTTCGGAAAGACGACTGCTGATAAACTACAGGTTTACTGTTTTCAACCACACAGGGACTCTCAACTAACATGATGCTAAGCCAGGACGTATGTGTACCGTAGCCACCACGTACGGCAGTGCGGCCACGTCAAAGGCAGACCTGTAACAACTGTCTGCGCGAACCCCGATAGTTGTCTGAAGAATTATGTGGAAGGGCCTACTGCGCAAGGGAACTGCGGTGACGCAAAATGCAACACGCCTCCGTCCTCCGGCTGACGGTCAAAAATTTCGGCTGCGGATCGATACGGATCATGTCAAGATGGCAGTGTGATGCATGTCTGATGAATCATGAATTGGTAGGCGGACGATAGGGGTCTTTTAGCAGTGAAGCATAGTCTGAATTTTGGTAACTGAGCTGGACTAGAAATCCCTTTTATATTGTACAGCGTGACGTACTCGCTATAACGGGTCTTAGCCTATGCTGCGGATATGAGCAGTCCAAATTGCAAATGAGGGCAGCTGACAATATAAATTAGCATCGATAAGAGTCTTCATACGTTTAGAGTACTACAAAATCCAGGGGCTTCTTATCTTATAAACTCTTTTAGTCTTATTCACCTTTCCCTATTACACGCCCTTCCTTTGCAACTAACAGGGCGAACCTGCCCGTTTTGACAGAAAAGCACAATGTTTGAATGACCATGCTGCTCCAGGACCTTTCTTTGGTGCTTCCTTTCTGAACTGTCTAGGAAAATCAGTATCCATTTTCTTTCTTTGCCCCAGGTACTCCTTGTTTAGTTTCTCCCACTTCTCCAGATTTCACAAAACATCCTTTGCTGCAGAGTAAAACACCACCCACCCTTCCACAAAAAGACAAAGCTCACAGCAGCATAGCCCAGCCTCACAATGGTTCCCGGCTCGTTCCCTTCACCCAAGCCAGGTGGACGCGCTCTCAAATCTCCCGCAGAGAAGCAACCGATCGACAAGAAGCACCACCACCACCACCACCACCACCACCCAAGCAGCCAAAACATGGCGAATCCAGGCAACCGCTCCGATGAACACTACCCGAACTTCATCGACCACCTCGTCGCATCCTACCCCGCCGACGACCGCAGCGAGGAGGCCTGCCGCACCTGGCTGCGGCTCATATTCGACCCCCTCAGCCCGGACGTCGACTACTGCAAGGACCTGCACCTATCCATGCACGACATCGAGACGTTTTACAAGGACAAGAACATGAAGCAGGTTCTCATCTATTTTCTCGACCGTGGCATCGCGCCCCCGATTGCCAAGCGTGCTTCCCTGGACGTCTTCTGCGCCATCGCGGTAGGAGAACACAACCCCCCCTCCCCTTATATTGAACAACTCGGAAACTTATTTTGATTTATATCAAACAGCAACGCCACATCATCGCCGGCCAGGACATCCTCCGAGGACACGAGAAAGTGTGGAAGTATCGCCCAATCAACATAGGCCTCTATTACACGATCTTGAACAGGGCCGCCGCTCTGGCCCTGCTTCTCAGCGCCGTGTTCGTCGTCGCGAGCTTGATCTTTCTTCTGCTTCTCATCTTCTATCGTGCTCTCTTGAGACTGTTTCGCGCGTTGGCGATCTACCGTCCCAGCTCTGGACTCGGGGTGGTGTGGTAGGACGGAAGAGAGGGAGGGGGATGTGCCATTTCGCAGCAGACGTTGCCGTGGATTTGCGAAGATAAGCCTGATTGGACTGTGAATTCAATCATTTGATCAGAAAGCACAAGATGGAAGAATCACAAAAGCTTTTCTCACATACAACAAACAGCACAAAGGCGATCTAGAATTCCACCCTAGAACGGGGGCTTATTAGTGACGCAATAGGATAAACATAAACCCTCCAGGACCCACAGCTTCTACGATCATCAAAAGTGCAAATCTAGACAGTTGGATTCTTGGTTCCTCTGGTGCTCTTAGTCTCTTCTACGCATCTAGGCAAACTTCTCATCCCGTGTTCCCAAGGCCGGGCCATCTCCCACTATCTCCGTGTAGTCTCCAGTGGCTATAGATTGTAGGCTCTTGTACTCTTGGGAACGGCAACGGCTTAAATAGAAAAAAAAACAGCTATTAAGTACTTACTTCCTACTTCGTACTGAGCGGTCCATGTACCCGAGTCCGAAGTGGCCTCGGAGGTGGTAGGGATATAATGGACGGGGCGGGTGACTTACTGACAGGGACAAGGACAGTTGGGGCTCATTTCGGAGTTACGATTGTTCCCTCTTAATCATTGAAGTGAGGCCTTTATAAGTACTACATACAAAGCAATAGTTATTTGTAAAAGCCATTGCTATGTCGTTGTGTGACCACCCTGCGATGCAAATGGCCTTCGGCCATCACGACAAACCCCGAATTTCCTGATCGGGTAACCCGAAAAAGATACCAGTTTGCTTGGAAGCCCAAGTCTAAGTCTACGCCCAAGTCTAAGGTGTAT
>WIGM01000310.1:0-48630 GCA_014235935.1 Colletotrichum musicola | reverse complement strand
AGCTCCGTCCGTATCCAGTCCAAGACCAAGTACAAGAAGGGTCTCTTCGTCGCCGACTTTTCCCACCTTCCCAAGCCTGCATGCGGTGCCTGGCCAGCTTTGTGAGTTACATGCTTGCTGATCCGTGCGCTACACGGGTTTCCAACCAGGCGATGCTAACACATCGAAAGCTGGACCGTAGGCAACCCCTGGCCGAGCGCCGGCGAAATCGACATCGTAGAAACCTGGAACCTTGACAATGTCAACAAGGTCGTGATCCACACAGATTCGAACGTCGGCGAGTGCAGAATCGACGGTAAGGGTATGACCGGCACCGTCAGCAAGCCGAACTGCGCCAACTTCGCCCCCGGCCAGGCCGACAACGAAGGCTGCGCTGGCCTCGATTCCGCGGCGCCCTTTGGCAGCCCCCAGGGTGGCATCTGTAAGAATTTACCGTTTTCTTTGTATCATCCCCCTTTTCTTCACATCAATCACTCCATGTGGGAATAACCACAGCAGCACCAGCCACGTGCCCGGTACGTACCGTACCGGACGTAGCTCCGATATGCCTCATGTGCCTCATCGTTGACCCTACCATATACCATCCTCTTTTTACCTGTGTAACCCAGCAATTAGACTAACGAGACTTAGACGCTATGGAGTGGACCGACAACGCCATCCGCGTCTGGGGTTTCACTCACGAGAACGCCCCCGCCGATCTCAGCGACCCAAGCACCTTCGGTACCCCGAGCTTCTCGACGAGTTCATGCCAGGCAGATAAGGTGTTCGGCGACCAGCAGCTCATTATGAACATCGATTTCTGTGGCGTAGCGGGCAATGATGGGATCTGGGATCAAGAGGGCGGCTGCAAGGCCAAGGCCGGTGGCATGACTTGCCACGAATATGTTGCTGCTCACCCCGAGGTCTTCGCCGATGTCTTCTTCCAGCTCAGCTCGGTGAAAATCTACCAGCTCAAGGAGGGCGAGACTCCCGTCCCTACCACTGCTGCTTCTTCCTCCGCCGTTGCCGTCACCTCTTCCGCCGCTACCGTCGCTCCCACCTCTGCCGGGGAGGTCGTTGCCCCCTCCAGCAGCGCCCCGGCCCCTGAGAAGCCCACCGCCGAGACCTCCGTCCCCGCTGCCTCCGAGCCCGCTTCCGAGAAGCCCACCGCCACGTCCGCTGTTCCCGAGAACGGTGCTGACAAGCCCTCTGGCACGGCCGCTGTTCCCGAGACCCCCGTCGAGACCCCTGCTGAGGACCTAACTACCCGCCTGGCCACCTCGACCGTCTACGAGACCAACATCAAGACAATCACGTCATGCCCCCCTACGAAGACTGACTGTCCGGCCAGGCACACCCCTGAGGTCGTTACCGAGGTTGTCCCCGTCACTACGACCATCTGCCCTGTTGTCGACGTGCCCACCACCATGACCGTCTCGAGAACCCAGGTCGTCACGATCACATCCTGCTCGAACGTCCCTGGTTGCCAGGTCGGCTCCAAGACCACTCTGACCACCCAGGAGGTCGTCCCTACCACCACGGCCATCCCTGTTGAGAGCTACACCAAGCCAGTCAAGCCCCCCGTCGTCACCTCCAAGGCGCCTGTCCCTGAGGGCCCCATCGCCATCACCACCTACAAGACCAACATCGTTACGATCACCTCCTGCCCGCCCAGTGTCCCCTCCTCGGAGTGCCCTGTTGGAAAGACCAGCACCATCGTCACCAGCGAGGTCATCATCCCGACTGCCCCGGCCCCTGGCGTCCCGGCTACTCCCACCGAGGTCCCCCAGAACCCTCCCGCGAACCCTCCCGCTCCCGGCACCGAGAAGCCCGCTACCCCCGCTGTTCCGGGTGTCGAGAAGCCTACTACCCCCGCGGCTCCTGGCGTTGAGCAACCCGCCACGACCCCCGTCGTCCCCGGTACCCCCTGCATCGGCGTCGGCTGCCCTGCCACCACCCCGGGCCAGGACAAGCCCTCCGTCCCCGCCGTTGGCCAGACCACCTCCGCCGAGCAGCCCGTCCCCGAGACCCCCGTCGCCACGCCCACCACCTTGGTCGTTGCCCCCTCGTCGCCCTACAACGGCACCCTGACCACCGCCATTCCCGTCGGCACTGGTACCCCCTGCATCGGCGTCGGCTGCCCTGCCACCACCACCGGCCCTGTCCAGGCCGGTGCCGGCAAGGTCGGCTCCAGCGCCCTTGCGCTGGTCGCGGCGCTGGCCGTCTTTGCCTTCTGAGCGCGGAATAAGTGAAGCTCCAGGGAGTTTAGAAAATAGTGTCCGAGGTTGTTGGTTCTAATTTCTTTGTCGGTGTGGTTTTCTCTTGTGTACAGTAAATATGGTTCCTGCTAGAGCGCATATACCCTTCGATTAGAAAAGGGAGGATTGGAAAAGCATCCTGAAACGGATTCGCCCGAGGTATCGATGGAAAGATACATGTAAGGTAGACTTGGATAGCGCAATCTTCCTTAAACCGTTCAAAAACGACGCAGACTTCAGTACTGACCTCCGCATTTTCTACCAGAAGAAATACTATAATGATAAAAATACTAACAATAAGAACACCGAGCACGAGATTAATCGGGACAGATAACAATACAGACGGACAACAACAAGGAGGGGGGCTAATAACAATAAGGACAAGAATGGATGGCAAGGACAACATGCCACTATTTAGCCATTCCTCGGCAATAACCAGAGTCCCAAGATTACCTTAGGCTCGGTCTCAGCCTCGCTGAGAGATGTAGCTTTTAGTGATATCGTGTTTGGCCCCTCTGCTGGATCAACCCTTGCGGCGAGCAAGGCACACGTACGGTGTTCCCTGTGTGGCCGCAAGCCGCACGACTCATTGGATCCGGCGGCCAAAAGATCAAAGACAAAGTCGGGGACTAATCCAAGGCTACAGTGCCAAAGTAGGTCAGGGCCAGGCACCGATTTCTTTTCGTCGACAACGACACGCACCTAGGTGCGCTTGGCAGTAGGCAACACTGGTTTTTGAGCTCTACACATTGCGCGCGCCTACCGTCTGCCAACCAACATATATACGTCTGAAATATACTCTGGCAGGTGTTTGTCAAGTGAAAAGGGCTTATGATGCATTCTGATGGGATACATGCGTGCTTTACGACTGTAGAGGTCTCTGGAGCCTCTCGTGGCTGCGCGACACGAACCCGGCTGGAGTTGAGCGACAACGCACCTTTCGCAGCCATAAGTGGCTCTGAGAGTATGAAGACGTCTCCGTAGACAGCCATTGCATAGGGGGGCGGACGACGGGAAAAGGGATGAGGCTCCCGCGGACATGATATTCCGCGTCAGAACCTGCGGGCGACTACTGTATCGCTAGAGGCTGCTGTATGCAAGATGAGGTTGCCATTCATAGATATTCGGGCCCTGAGGCGCCCTCCTAAGTACCAGTGCATAGTTGGAATATCGTGGTGGCAGTCCTTGGTCTGGTATGTGTGCCTCTACCTGACGCATCGGCATTGTGTTGCTACGTTTTGGTAGTACTCTATGGCTCCCGCCACTTCTATGGACTCCGGCTCAGAATCCACCGGAAGCGCACCTCGTCACAAGCGAGTAGCCTACCTTCTTGTTATACGTGTCTGGAGACGATGCCTTGGGTATGGCAGCCATCTCAAGACGAAAAAGTCCATATGGTCTGGCCGGACACAGACCCCAGCTGTCCGAACAAACGAAGGTGCCAAGAGGGCATTTGCGTCATGTATGCAACGACGCACGCGTCTGGCTCGCTGATCTAGGACCTGGATGGCTTCCTTTTCTATTGTACTACACTGTCCGCTGCCTGATACATTGGCTTGACGCTCCAAGTTGGCTGAATTACCTTGCAGGTGGGGTCCCTGGGCTTCGCTCGATGAATGTTCGCGACGTCAGTAATCAATCTACCCGACCGCAAACCGATACAAACTTCAAAGAGCAAAAGATATCTACTTATTGATAGATATGTCAAACAGTTAAATCTTTCTCGGTTATCACACTCCACTGATTACGTGATTTTCCACTCTCAGATTGCAATGGTAGAAGCTATCTCGATGCATTGTGTCGTTTTTGCGTCTCTAACATCTAGTAGGGAGACCGCTCTGCCTGCATCTGCAGAGAGGTGCAGTAGACACCCTGCATCGACAGATGCGAGAAAAGGACTGAAATGCATCGCTTTCGGTCACAATTGCCAAGACTTTCCGGTCTTCCTTCCTTCATAGGACAAGCATTGTTGGACACGAACGACATCTGCCGTCGAAATAGAGTGAGGCGCCTCATGTAATCTCGGATACACTGACCCGTAAACGTCGGCGCGGCCCATACGCCTCGTATCGTTCGATCCCCAGCGTTCTGATCTCCGAGACAAAGCCAACAACCTTTGTGGTGGAGTGGGGGTGGGTAGCTACCTCAGCTGCAGGACAATATGGGCACTCTGTTAGGCCGTGAGAGCCTCGAGGCTCGATCCAGCCCTTCAGGTGCTCGTCGCAAAATACTGCCAACAGCACGGTTGACGCCCGCGAGCCGACACCGAGCGCGAACATCACGGTCAGGACTCAAGCTCCAAGTACGAAGTCTCGTACCAGCTTCAGTGAAGGATAATGGTACGGGTTGTTGAGAGGCACATCAGGACGGCAATTGCAGAAGGGACACGTTGGGCTCGGCTGTGACTTTCGGATGGCCGACCCCGGTGGGATAGCTGGCGGTGAAGCTTTCGGGGCTACGATGGCCCACGCGAGTTGAAAAGATGTTACGGAGGATGTCCATTAGACGGACTGTCCGTGGGAACAAAGTAAAAGGCCCTGGAGGGTATGACGGGCTGGGGTAGCAATTGATTACGGCGCTCCATAAGCCACTGCGTACAAAATAAAGCTGTCATCAATACCTGCGCGACACCCTCCCCCGCCATGTGAGAACTTTTTGTTTGCAACGTTGCCATGACAATGATCTCTGGCATGGTATGTGTGTCTCTATTGGAAGCATTGACAAGCTGACACGCACATCGACAGCTCTCCGTGGCCCTCTGTTATCCGAGACGGTCCATGTAACCGGTGGGTAGGCCCTGAAAGTGAAGTATGCCTGCCGTCTCATTTACCAACTGTCTCGATGGACATGGCAACGGTTGACGAGAGAATAGCCGAGTCCGATGCCTCGGATGGCCACAAAACGTCTCTTAACACTTGCCCGACCCAGGCTCCTCCACGGTCTCGGGGCGTATCAGTCTCGGTAGCCTTCTGTTTGCCAAAGCGCCGAGCGACGCTTGCTTCATGCGCCTGATTGTTTGCTTTGCCCGAAGGCTGTGGCGTCTGGTCCTCCACCGATTGGTCTTGAACTGCTCCGTGATATCACCTATCGCTTGTCAACTTGTCGCTTGTCTTCTTGCCCCATGGACATCGTGGGCCCGCAGGATCGGATTGAGATTATATAAGTAGGCTGATCATCGGTATCTTTCCCGTATAGCAGGGACAGGAGATTGTATTGCCCGTCCATGTTCTTTTCCAATTTCGCAGTGGAGATGATGTCCCAAACGCCCAGCCCAGGATAGTATACGACCGGGTTGTCCCCCATGGTTATGGAATCCTAGTATTGATAACGAAGAGACCTGGCGAGGTCTTCGAGACGAATCCATTCCTTCTGATCAACTTCCTGTAACCATCTGGTGCAGTGAAGCAGTGTGATGACCTATTTCCAGCGGGCGGGGCTTCGAGGGTTCGGCCTTACTTTGCTCGTGTCCGATGGCCGAAGCCGTCAGACGTTCTCGTAAATGATTACCAAAAGACTCCACCTTTCTGGTGCACATCGGGTAGATCGTATTCTGAACCTAAGTAAAGATCAAAAAGGAAGGTAATATACATGCCGTCGGTTGATAGATCCTTTTATGTGCCCATGTCTCTGTGTTGTGATTTTGACCAGGTAGTCGGATAACAAAAAGCAAAAAAGCATGTGCACCCACTAGGATTCGAACCTGGGATCTTTCCTATACAGTACTCTAACAATAGTGCCGTCATCCTGGTTGCCGTTGTCCGCAGGACCGTCGCCACAATGATTTAGTATAACAAAGAAACGCTCTGAACTAAAGCCATGGGGGCTGATTGATGCTGCATGGTTCGAGGGTCGAGAGCTGAACGGCAGTGACGATGTTGGATTCAAGGGACAAGGAAGCAGCACATAAAGCACGTATGGGGCTCTATGACTGCGATGATGATTCTTGATTGATTGTAAGCTAGGGAGGCATTCGCCAGCCGTGGATGTAGGAGCCGGAGCAACGTCCGGTGGTGGTCACGTGCCCGCCCACGTGACCTGCGTCGTCCGTTGATCCCGTTGAATGTGCCGTATCGTCCCACAGACGATATGCGCAGAAGGCTGCAGCCACTGACCACCAGCCCAGAAACTGGTGATGAGCAGAAGCCCGAGAAGTCGGCCAACGTTTTCAACTTCCCCAAGCTTCCCAATGAGATCAAAAAACATGACCTTCGCCACCACAACTCACTACAACCCGGCAGTCGTCTACACCGAGCTCAAGATAGTCCCAGTGGGTAAATGCTCTAGGAAAATCACTTTACTTGAGAGAGATTCCCCAAGCTTCCTAATAAGATCAAAAACATAATCTTCACTTCTATAGCTCACTAAAACCCAGCAGTCGTCTATGCCAAGCTCAAGATGATCCCGGCGGGCGAATACCCGAGGAAAGTCACCTTGCTATGGAGAAACGTCGAGCACTGTGGGATCACTTCATCAAGGCCAAGCCGGGAGACGTTACTCGTATTACTGCCGCTGATACTTCGTCCGCGACGGTCAACCCCGGGCCACCTCAAGAACTTTTCCCATCTCGAGAATATCTTCCTCCTGATCAAGGTCAAGCCGGGAGACGTTGCTCGTATTGCTGCTGCCGATGGGTCGTCCGCGAGGGTCAACATGGACATGGCGATGGAAGAGAAGGTTGGTAAGTCGAGCCCCCCACTGCAGGCCCGATGGCAGCGGGCGTATGTAGTCGAATTTGATGCAACATTCCTCCAAGACGATCGGTCCACGTTACCTAGAGTAATGGGAAAGGGTCGGACGGGATGATGACGCTAATCTGAAGCGCGAGTTTGCTCAAGTATCGGAAGGTTGTCCTCCGAGATGAATTATCCACGTTAGAGTAACAGGAAAGGGACAGACGGGATGATGCCGCTAATTTGAAGTGTGAGTTTGCTCAGGTACCGGAAGCCATCTTGAGAAAAGTCAATAGTGAAAAGTCAATCGTGACCAATCTACTAGAGAATTGGACTAGCAGTAGTTTGATCAGTCAAGGTGATTTTGGAAGGCCGATAAGTGTTTTAGTCTATGCGGAGAGTGAGGCTCATAGGTGTATTATATTGACCTGTCTTCTCATAGGGATCGATAGCTTGAGCGGTCGGAGGACAGGCAAGATGCCATTCTCACCTGAGCTCCCAAGCTACATGAAAGCTCGGTTGCCGAGCTATCCTCCGTAGCCACCCAAGCTTCCAAGGCTAATCTTCTGTCGAGTGAGCGACCGTGACCACCCAAGCTTCTAACGTCAAGACGGCGATCTGGAGGGTCAAGTACAACTGCTGGTACTCCGAGAAGAAAATCTAGAGGGTCAAGTATGGCTGCTGGTGCTCCACGAGTCCAACGTCAAGACGGCGATCCAAAGGGCCAAGTGCAGCTACTATTGCTCCATATGAAAGGGAAATGCAGTTATATTGTACTAATTAGCGTTCTATAACTTCAACCAGAGCGAGTCTGTTGCCCTCTTGAAGTAGGGTAGATCGAATAGGTACGGTTGCTGGTGCTCCATGGGAAAGGGAAATGCAGTATTCTCGCGCCATTTGGCGTTCTATAACTTGAACCAGAGCGAGTCTCTCGCCCTCTCGAAGTAGGGCAGATCGAATGAAACATTTGTCTTGGTTCAGATTTGGATCGCAGCATTTGTACGCGTCGAGTCCCACATCTACCAGAAGCTTAATAATACAATTGGGTATCACTAGACAGTTTATAAGTCTTACCGCCTTACGCGTCGAGTCCTACGTCTACTAGAAGCTTAATAATACGATCGGGCATCACTAGACGGTTCATGAACCTTACCGCCTCGCAGTCAGCGGCCAAGGGCACCAGATTCTCTGGGCGGAACATGCCAGACGGTCAACTGTTCTGAAGGGTTAAGTATGGTCTAGACGCCCATAATCCATATCAATTTTGCGTTCGACACGACCAGATCCTGGGGGCACCCGTGTGAAGGCCGAGCCCTGTCTATTATCAAGTCGACGATCGCCGCCGCTTAGGCTGCCCAGGCTGAGACGGAGAGAGAGCCCTCCACGTAGGAGCTCCTCGTTCTCCATTGTGACCCGCATTTGTGCCTCCTGAAGAATCATCTCTTGGTTTGTATTGGTCAGCTTCATTGGCTCCGGGCGCCATTCGGCCGCCCGTCTGACCTCGTTGGTTTGTCTGAAGGGTTGGGTCGCAAAAGGTGTGGTCGTGGTGGATTCATTGCGCTTCTGGTTGGTTTGAAGGAGTCGGGAAGGCGTGTTGGCTCGTGCGAAGGCCGAGCCGCGTCGGGTTCATTTGCATCATGGGAACGGCTGAGGGTGGTGGGATGTCGGTACTTTTGAGGACGTGACGATGGTTTCCTTCGGCTTTTGCAGGAATAACGATGCTGATGCCTGACCGTTGGTACTATGGGAATCGAGAGGTGTTTTAATAGGAGGCGAAGATTGTAGCGATGTTACGGCATTGTGGTAGAGGTGGAATACTGTAGTGAAAACAGGATGTGTTGGGATACATCCAAGTGTCCAAATGCACGTGACCTGTGTGACCACACTGCAACCCCTACTCGTAGGTAGGTACCTTCCATCCACATACCAGATGCCTACCTAGGTGGCCAGGCCTCAGGGATCCATCGCCTGTCGTCATTGTCTTCGTCATCGTTGCCTCTCCCCAGCCAGCCGCAAGTCATCATCAGCGTTCTCCTAGGCCAAAGTCAACTGCAGTAAAGCACGTACCTCTGTCCCGAATTGCCCAGGCCCGCCAGCCAGGCCTCGACAGCCTCGCGGCCACCCCGCGGTATCTTCGCCGGCTGCGGCACCAGGTCCTCCATCAGTTCCTGGTCGTTCTTTCCGAGGTAGACGTGGAATTCGTGCTAATCTCTCGTTATTCCGTTCCATGTTGAAGGCCTTTAGGTTCGTTATGTCCATGTCCTCGACCACATCGACGATCGGCCTGTATTTGCCGTACGCAAGGAAGCAGCAACGCGCGCAGTATGCACACATCACGTATGTATCATCATGTCAGGCGCGCCTCGCCGAGCATCGGAAGGTGTCCAAGCCGACGGACGACGCAGGTAGGACCCCATCACTTGGCCATCGCACCTTTCCAACCAGCCAGACGCGAGTCTCTGAACTCGAGGCTTAAACCGCCCTCAGAAGTCAACGCCAAACGACGATACTCCTATAGTAAAACAGATCCTTCTCAAATCCAGCTGACACGAAACCGCCATGCCGTGTCTTCCCTTCACTGCCGCCGTCTCTCGCGAAATGAAGAGAGTCCTCGCTTATCAGCCCTCAAACTACCACTGTAGTAAACAATCGAACACACGTGCAACTCCAACATCGTCTCGCCCTTCCCTCGAACCTCGTCCCTTCCTCCTCTACTTTCGACCATTCAACCAGCTCCAGCCACTTACCCTTCCTCCAACCACAGAGTCAAATCAGCATTTGTCAAGCCTACCTCGCTCCCTCGGTCATCGCCCACCTTCCAGGTGAGCCACTCTTCTTACCGTCCTTTCTCTACGTTTCTGCTTCGAGAAGCCATGTTAGCTCACACAAGCCCGTGTGTTCTGACATGCATTTAACTTGGCGAAGTGGAAGTCATCCAGGTGACGTCAGGAGTAATAATAACCGACGAGTAGCCAACGGATTGAGCTACCCCCAGCTCATTGTCTGCATGCTAAGATTCAATAATGCTAGCTCAAAAGAGCGAATTAAGAAGACGGCCGACTACCACTTCCGGATAAGAAGGGCAATTATGCGCGGTTGAAGATATGCCATATATTGCGCAACAAAAGGGCTATGTTGCGTGATCAACGCCCCCTATTATCGAGGATGAAGAAGCGAATAGATATGTCTATGTACAGATGAATCCAAATCTCCCCATGTCCTGTCTACCCGTGTTGTCACCAGCAAGGCAAACACGATCATCTCCGTTACCATTGTGACGATCGCCACAGTCGTCAGCGCGATTCCATTTGGAGCCGTTTAGAGCCACCAACTTCAGGAGGAAGCGACAACAAAATCGTTGAGCGCCTTCTGGGTGGCACAGAACGAAGGCTTCGCGTTGTACTCCTCGTCGAACATCAGCGGCTTCGCTCCCGGCAACCAGGTGTACAAGTGCTTGTCGGTGAAGCCCCAGAAGCTGATGTCGGTGATGTTCGCACTCAGAGCCTCCCGGATGACGGCGCCGTAGATCTCGGCTTCGCGGGGAGGAGTCAGGGTGTGAACGTCGAGCTCGGCAATGGTAACCTCGAGACCGAGAGCGTTGTAGG
The DNA here is from genome assembly GCA_014235935.1 of Colletotrichum musicola. Taxonomy (NCBI): domain Eukaryota; kingdom Fungi; phylum Ascomycota; class Sordariomycetes; order Glomerellales; family Glomerellaceae; genus Colletotrichum; species Colletotrichum musicola. The sequence continues at coordinate 38,118 of WIGM01000310.1, read as the reverse complement.
CCTTGACCATTTCCGTGAGAACGCCGGGGGTCGGAGCGATTTCGGTGATGTGCATCTGCAGCGCGATCCCGTCGATGGGCACGCCGTCCGCGACGAGACCGGATACCAGGTCGTACAGCTCCTGCCGCTTGCCGGGAAGGCTCTCGACCTGGTTCTCGTTGAGGAAGAGCTTTGCGTTGGGATTGGCGGCGCGGGCGATGCGGAAAGCCTCCGCGACGTAGTTGTTACCGAGGACCTTTGCGAAGATGTTGGTTTGGATTCCTCCACCCATAGTCTCCAGGGCCTCCGATACAACATCCCACCGGTCGACCTTTCCTCTGTAGCGATGCATGACGGCCTCGAAGTGCGCCTTCATCGCGGAGCGGAAGACGTCAGGGTCGGTGATGTTCAGGATGTAGTCTGGGTTGCAGCAGCTCGAGATGAGGCCATGTCCTTTGACTACCATGTCGTGTTCATCCGCAAAGTCAACGAGAGTGTCGATGAGATGCCAGTTGTAGTTGCCGGGCGAGGGGTTGATGAACATCCATTTCAACTCATTTTCGGGAGAGAGGCTGTTGAATTGCTCGGCCAGGGTAGCCGCGAACTGAGGATCTTCGAGGTACGTAGGGTTGATGGCTCCGGATCCAAAGAGCATGTTCTTCTTGGCAGCCAAGGTCCTGAGCGAGGGCGTCGTGCTGCAATTGGCTGCGCTGGTGGCTGCGCCGAAGAAGAGGGCGGCCGCGGCTGCAATGTTGATGTTCTTCATGGTGATGTTGCGGATGATAAGATGAGGAGGTGAGACTGTTGGTTCTGTGAATGAAGAAGGGGCTGAATGACGAGTGTCTTGAACTATTCATCACATTTATATCTATCAGAGCAGTACGAATGCCAAGACGCAGAAGCCGGGTATACGACTAGATATGGATCCCGGGCTGTCGTCAACCCCTTTGGACCCTTGGTTCATCAATGCTCGGAGAGATCACAGAGTGGGGATGTAAGTGCCGATGATCTACATTGACTGCTTCGTATTGACGCGTACCTCCTAAGTCCCCCGGGGAAGAAACCTTTCGCACTATGATTGACGCTTTGCGACTCAGTGAAACTGGTGTAGACTTTCGAGAAGTCACATGTTGCCTAATAAGCGTCTTCATTCTACGAGCGCATCTACAAAGGGGCGCTAAACGACTGTGGGAGATTGTTGACTCTGTTTAGATACGTGAAGTCGGTTCATAGCTTGAGTTATTGAGGCGCAGTATCTCCAAACCAGGCATGTCAGCTTCGCTGCTATCTAAGCATGACGACGGTCGCCATTGCGACTTCTCTGACCATTTCTTCCGAGGTGAAACGGGTCCATCGTCCAGTGGCTGTGTCAGCTCGTTCGAATTTGCAACTAGAACTTCTCTGAGGGGGACATGGAACGATACGAGATACGAGCACGTGCACTTACGACAAACGAGAGGCATCGAGAAGATGTCGCTACGAGTCAAATTAGTTCATGATCAGCCACCTCTCGGGTAATTTACGATATCTGATTTCGGTGTACACTAGTGCGACTGTCGGAAGTGCCGTTTCTTTGCATGGAGAACACGTGGATCTCGATGACGCATTGGACCTGACACTGCCGCGCCTGCTTCCACGGCTGCCAGGGGAGGTCGTATTATGGTTGAACTAGAGGTAGGCAAAGCCGAAGTTAATTTGGCCAACAAAGATTTTTCTCCCTCTGTGCCACATTGTTTTCGGTTTCTTGTTCAATCCTTTGACCCATTTTTTAGTAGCCTCGCATTCTTCGAACAGAACACACTCCCCTTTTATCGCGGTTCGAGATTTGGAAACGATGATTCGTGCATATACTCATTCATGACCGAGAGAACCGAAATATAGAATTGGGCTGCTCATTCCAGCTTGACGACTTCCAGGGGCCATGCGGTCCATGGTCTCCAATAATCGCCCAGCAGATCATCGACGACTTCGACTATTTCCCTGCCCCATCCTTCTATGTACCATTTGCTTCGTAGTTCGTGAATAGAAGCCCCGAGATAAGCAAAAATGAGGAGGGCGGGTGGTTGCCGCTGCTTGACCTTGAGGAAGAAGTGCTCCGGAGCGTAGTAGATGAACAGCATGGGACCCGCCATGGCTCTGTTCTGCCCCCAAGAGTCAAGAGTCGCCGCGTCCATGGTGGAAAACTGCTCTACGAACATGAAGCATCGTATCAGGAGGCTGAGTACTTCTTCATAGGCCTGCGCGTCGTTGCTGTCCTTCCAGCTGGACCTGATCTCTCGGAGCCGTTGGGCGCTGGCACTTGTGGCCTCGTCGGGGATGAGATCCTCCCAGTTGCCGATGTCCAGCATGACCCGGAGGGGACCGCTCCACACGACCTGATGAATCGGTTCGAGCAGAAACTTGACCCCTCGTATCATGGTCACCCATTCTAGGCCTAGAATGCGGTTCTTGGTGTTACATCGGACAGGGTCGACGGATATGTCGCCGAGTCTCCTGTAGAGTGCGAAGATGCAGATGATATTGATACTTGCAAATGCGAAAAGAGCCTCGCTGTTGTGCTCATCCATGTCGCTGATGGCCTGGTTGAAGCCCTGGATAGCCAGGTTGTGGTGGGCGGCAGCCTCCTTTATGAAGCTCGTTTTCATGTACCCCTTTTCATGGGAGAGATGTGTGGCCGACAGACAGAGTATACCATGCATGAGAAACTCGTGTTGGGAGGCGATCTGGGGCATCAAGACCTGCCAGATCGGTCCCAGCTTGTCGTTGTCGGCAACCGTCTTACTTGTCGATATCGTCCAATGGTGCATCAGACCAAGGTCGTGAAGGGTGAATTTGGGTATGTCAGAGTGGGAGACGGTGGTGACGAAAGAGAAAGGCGAGAGTGCTATCGGGCTGACGCTATCACTACGGGAACGGCTCAGCGCACCTGTGTGAATGCTGGCAGTGGATGATAATTGATCATCAGTCGGGACATCGTTCCCGTGGCCAGGGATCGAAAGCGACGGTGACGGCGAGCCGGCCGACGCCGCCGTCACGCGTACTTCGGCTTCGGTGCGATAGACGCATGGTACCTCACGCCGAAGACATGATCCACAAGTTGGATGCCGCTCGTCACACTTCAGAAGTCAGCCCTGAATATTGAAGATACGATGAGATGCGAAAGACGAGGTGGCAGATTCCTCCGCCTCCCTACCTTGACGCGACGCCTTCTGCAGTCGGCGCAACCGCTTTTCGACTTGCTGTGCGGCTTGCGGTGTTGCTTCGCCGGAGGATGTCCAGGGGAAGCTGTCGGCGTTCTGGGGGTGCTTCTCATTGGCGCGGACGGATCGCGGCGTTCTCGAGTGAAGGTGATTAAAGCGACTATGAGCGAGACACGAGCTTACAACGGAGGTTAGTGAAGTTCGGTCTGCTGCTCTGTCGCATCTCGTTTAGCGTCGCGTCGTATCTCGTTTAACGTTTCCTCGCTCCTCGTTTAGCACGAGGACGAGTTTCGGCCGCGGGCTCCCCGAGTCAAGCAATGACATGCTTCCGGCGGCCCCGATTTGTCGGGTGGGTAATGTTGACTTCTCGGCCAGCCGTACCCTTGAATGCTGTGGCGTAGTCTCTTTTAAAGGAATAGAATCTTGTCGTGGGAATTTTGAAAATTTCAAATGCGCTTTCGTGGGTTGGTTCTCAATGACTTTAACAGAGTCGAGTTTCACGGCTCCTGTTCATCTACTTCCACCGACCAGCAAGCATCAACGTGAAAGGAAAATACATGAAAAACATGAAGATGAGCATCGTGTCTTCCTATTATCATGGCTAGAAAATTAAGTTGTTACTTCACATCACTACAAAGTCAGCACGTATCACTAGCAGCTCGTTCGTTGCATGTCAAACTGTATTTAAAAACGACGCGGACAAGACGAATAAAGGCCGTTATTGCCGGACAGCATCGTAGTTATTATCTTGATCTAGTCTCTGAAGCTTTTTTTCTAGTGGCGCTTGCTATTTGTTTGAACAAATGTCGACAGAAAGGCCACGTTGACTATACTGCCTAGTAACGATTTCTGACAGTATACCGACTTGTACTGTATTATAATGCGACTTATGATATATAAGACCTATCTAGATTGACGGGCCTTCTTGGTAGTCCTTATCCTTCTGGCATCTCTGCCACGAACGTAAAAACATACATACTCCGTCCATTTAAGCATGTGTTGAGCCTAGCTGTGCTTCTACTACCTAGATAGTTGCTTCCCCTGACCTTTTGATCAAATTTCCTTGTGGCCATACACAATTGGAACTACAATTGTCAGTGCAGCAGTTGCCCCTTGGTAATACTTGCTCACGTAGTGCGTGCCACAACATCCTTCAACTTTAAGTTTGTGACAATGCTCGTCGGATACCGCAAGTTACTTGCTTTAATACCCTTAAAAACGTATTCGAAGTTGTCGTGGCCTTGATGTTGGCGTGCCACGCGCTGCCAGGTCTCGCACACCGCAGCGCTCCGCCTTCGCCTGATCCCGCGCCACAAAGTAGAGCCGACCGTGAGGGTGGCCCTCATCGGCGTGACTTGGTAAGAGAAGAAAAAACCTTCCCGCCTCCCCGGAGCCCATACCTCCATCGTTTCCAGGTGCGCCGGTATGCGGCCGTCCTGCCCGCTGCCAGAAGCAGGGCATCGATGCCCTCGGGCCTTCGGCACACCACTCGGGTGTTGCATGTGAGGACCAGACGTTTGAGCGCCGCTTTGGGCTCAGTCTCGAGGCGGTGTCTTTCTCGGGCTGCATTATAGAGCAGCGGCAGAAACTCCAACGCGTCAAGTGCGCGCGAGACCCCCAACTCTTCAAGGTTGAAGCAGGCCCTGATCGCTAGCCCGTTCATCACCGTAGGCGTGGGTTTAGAAATGCTCCCGTCAAACGATTTGTAAAGCTACGCTTCGTTCATCGTGATTGACCGCAAAGGTACGAGGCCACCCAATCGGTCCAGAAATAAGGCGTTTGTACGTTCAAGTTGAAGCTGATAGTCGTCGTCGCTGTCCGCGCTCCAAGGGTGGTAGTTGACGTGTTCAAGCCTTGGTAGACTCGCCATCAGGCTATACAGCGCATAATATGAAAGGCTCCGTGAAGACTTCATGCTGTAAGAGAAGCTTTGAACGGCTGGAGCCTTTGGAAGCTCGCACTGCCCGCGTTGAAGATGTCGAAGCCGAAGAGGGTGGCCCAATAGGCGCCTTCTGGCCTGCGTGATCGAGTAACGAGGCGACTGGCCGGAAAGCTCGCTCTTTTGCTGATCAAAGGACCGCACTCGGTGCTCCAAGTCGCTCCACGAGAATGCGCTGAGCTTGAGAGCGATACCAGTGGTTTTGAAGCCAGAGAGCGTACCAAAGAGACGGCTTATACTATCTGACTATATTACGTTGCTTTTCCAGGTTGTGAGGCGGGGTTCATCACGGCCACAGTCTGGACAAGAATACTCCACGAGCTTCATGTGGAGCGAGACCTTCTTGACGAAGTTCCTCTTGTTGCCGGTGCAGTATCGATTGAAAACGTTGAGATCCGATTGATCGACCGAGGACTGAAGCTTTATCGAGTGCCAGATGGACGGGGTGAAAAGTTTGTACCACTCGGTTGAAACGCACGACCAACATGCCAGATGATGATTCTTCCCCGCATCAGAGGCCAACTTCGTCATTTCTTGTAGTACCATGAGCCGGAGCTCAGGTGGAAGTCGGTTCCAAGGGAAGGCTATTGTAGTTTCGGATGCCATCGTTATGCCGGCTCAAATTGGTTCGGCTTGGGCATGTGCGATGGGCGGCTTCTGTGTGATGGGTGGTTTTCGATTTGAACCAGGCAGGAATAGTTTTCTGCACTGTCCAGACCGGGCTTATTTTATAGTCCTCGTCGGTACCGACCACATTAGAAAAATGATCGATGCAAAGTTTCATTCTGACTCTTTACCTATTGTGGCGTTTAGGCGAGAATCTCAAAGCGTGAGTCGCACCAATTGCCGTCTGGTCAGCGACTAGTCCACAATGCCACTGCATAGCCTCATATTAAGTATGCACGGAAAATTTCTGTCGAGATCACAGGAAGAAAAGCCCAGTGCCAGGTCTGCATTGTTCATTTTCAGCTGGCTGTATGCATCAGCGCAAACAGCGAGTGCGCATGCACGTGGCTGGAAGGAGGAAATATATAGCTTAAGACATCATCCACGCAGAAAAGGGCCTGGGGGAGCCAGACGTAATGTATACGTAGATATGTCTGAAAGAACTTTGGGGGTTGTATTTACTTTGACATAGAGCTCTATTCTCGATTTCTCCCCGCGAAACATTAGGAGCCCCAATCTTTATTTGCCGTTGCAGATGGGAGCGCAAAGAGTATCTACACAAGTCAACCAAGTTGGCTTTTTAAAATAAAGGGAATCATGACGAGGACTTACTGCACTCGGCCTCGCTAGGCTTGGGACAGGTCCTCTGGCAGTCGCCGCACGCGTCCGCCGCGACGGAGGCGATGTAGGTGGCGAGGATTGCGAAGACGATCTGGAAACGCATGCTGCCGGGTTAAGTAGATAAACGGCCAACGTTGTGAGATTTTTGGCTCAATTAGGTAAGTAGGTAAGAAGGTTGCGATGATTAATTGAGACGATGTGACAGATGGATGAAAGGTGTAATGATGAGATGAACGACTGATGGCGTGACGAGGCTTCATTTATACTCGGAGGCTTTGTATGTCGTTGGAGACTTCTCCCGCAAGCATCTACAATTCGAGGCGAGTCAGTTGAGATGAGAACGCGTAACACGCCGGTTTCACCACATCACTGTAGTCGTAGTTTGCATGGTCATAGCAAATGAGTTCCATATACGACATGCCTGCTTGCTTCAACAAAACGCAGAAGTCCGAAAACCCTGAATGTAGGCATGAGGCTCTATCCAAAGTCCAGTAGGTACCGTGGGTTTGGAACTTGGGCACTGTCGGTTTAGACTTTTGCTTCAGCTCTATGTGCCCCAGACGGAGCTCGTTTCACCCGCGTCCGGGGCACCTGTTTTCCAAGGTTGCTATAGGACTGGTTCTAATAGCACAGTAGCGTCACTCCGGCTAGAGAACCTACTCGAGGCCTTGGTATTTTGAGCTGTAAGGGGAGAGAAGGAGCAAGGATGTTATCCAAACGCTTCCAGAACACTCAAAGTGCCGCCCGCTCATCTTCGCCTGTAGTCGTGTTTCGAAAAGCGAAGGATCCGTCCTGCCCAGAGGTAACCGATGGAAATATTGCGACCTCAGTCCGTGCCGTTATCGACGGCCATGAGACCGGCTACGTCGATTTCTTGAAACATCGGAGCCATCCGTTAGGACGTAATATGTCAAGTCTGGAGTTGTTAGTTGAACATGAAGGAACGACGTATACTTGCGGAGCTCGCCAAGACAGCCGGTTTCAGAATACCGAGTGTAAGCTCGCCATGTCGTTCTGTAGTTCCGACAACAAACTATTTTCAGAGTTGAGACGCATTCATGTAGATCATAGATGATAGAGTTCGGTTCCAAGGCTTAGGTTCGCACATCAGCTGACGTCTAGCGGCACGGAGGGAAGCCTTGCCAGTCCCCACGCGCCAGATTCCTGGGACAAGAGTACGGAGGCAAGGATCACGAACCCTCCAGTCAGCTGTCGAGAACTCTCCGTTCCGCAGGGATCCCGGTCATGTAGAGGAGGATTGTTCCGCCTTTAAGCGAAAAACTACCCATGGCTGGTAAAGGAAGATTCCGACGATCACTTCGGCCTACTTCAGGTTTTGCTGAAATACAGTCAACTGCATGGAGGCACGTTGGTAGGTGATACTCAGAGTTAGTCGCTTTCTGATCAGACACTACATTATACAATATCGATGAAGAGGCAATATCAGTGATAGAAGTCATTCGAATCATGACTTCAGAATCCAAAAAGCTAATCAAGGCGATGGTTGGTACAGGTCTTACCATTTACATCCAGCCTAACATGAAGTTGGGCCGAACGCCTGAAGCGCTTCCGTCTACAGCATATTCATCGTCCCGAGATGATATCATCCGCAATCTTCTCCGCAAGCGCGTAAACAGCAGACTGCGGGTGTCCCGGGATCGCAAAAGGGAAAGTACTCGCGTCCGCCACCCTCAGCCCCTGAACCCCAAAAACGCGGCCGCGGCTGTCCACAACTGCCCTCCCCGCCGCGACGTCCTCCTCCTTTCCCATCGCGCAAGTCGAGACAGGGTGCCAGACCTGGCCCGCGTTAGCCCGAACGTACTCGAGGATCTCCTCGTCCGTCTGAACAGCCTCGCCGGGCAGCGTCTCCGGACCGGCCTTGAAGCCAGGCGTGTTCGCGAACTCGGATCCCCAGGCGGCGCGGAGCCGCTTGACGGCCGCGACGGCCAGCTCGACGTCGGCCTCGTCGGAGAGCCAGTTCAGGTTGATCTTCGGCGCAGTACCGAGGACTGAGGCGGTTTCAATCGTAACGTTGCCACGAGAGAAGACGAAGGGCAAGTAAGCCGCCAGAGTGCCGCTCGTCTGACCTGGACCTGTGGAGAACGACCCTACGATGAAAGACAGCTGCGGCCAGTCGGACGGCACGAAGGCGAGCTTCTCGCGGGTGCTCTGGCTGAAGCCGGCGAGCGTGGAGTTGGGGAGGCGCTCGTGGGCAAGGAAGCCGGCCGCGGAGCTATAGGGGCCTGAGCCCGAGCGGAGGTACTCGGCCACGAAGCCCGGGACCAGGGCTGGGTCGGCGGTAAGTGACTGCGCGGATGGCGTGCTGACCGGGTAGGCAACGAAGATCTGGATCGGGTCCTGGAGGTTCTGGCCCACGCCGGGGACGTCGGCGACGACGGGGATGGAGAGGGCCTCGAGGTGCTCGCGGGCCCCGACGCCGGACGCCTGGAGCAGCTGCGGGGAGTGAAAGGTTCCCGCGGTAAGGATTACCTCCTTGCCGGCGGTGAGCGTGTAGTCGACGCCCTGGGAGTTGACGCTCACGCCGGTGGCCTGAGTGCCGTTGAAGAGAATTTTGGTCGCTTGCGTGTGGGTGTAGACGATGATGCCCGTCTTCTCAATGGACTCACGCAGGAAGCTGCTCTCGCTCGTCGACCTCTGCGCCCTCTTGGGCTCGATGGTCGAGGGGACCCAGGCGCCGTGGCCGGCGAGCTCGCCACTGCTAAATCCCTTGGGGCTGATGGTCAGCCCGAGGCTCAAGACAACTCTCGCGAGCCAGGTGAGCGTCGGGTCGACCCAGTTGTTCCACGAGACCTGTAGCGGGCCGCCTGCCTCATCGTAGTCCGACGGGTTAAAGATAACCGTCGCGTTCGTGTTATCCCGCTTCTCCTCGTCGGGCGGTGTGAGCCTGACGGACCGCTTGAAGTACGGCAGCATGCTCTCCCACCGAAACGACTCGTCGCCGACGGTCTCGGCCCACAGGCCATACGAGCCCTTGGTGCCGCGGATGTACGACATGGTGTTGATAGCCGACGAGCCGCCGAGCGTCTTGCCCTGCGCGTAGTGCACCCTCCGTCCCCCGGCGCCGGGGATCGGCTCGGAGACGAGGGACCAGTCCATCAGCGGCTGCGGGGTGAACTCGGGCGTCGGGTCGATGAAGGCGATCCCCGTCAGGGAGAGCAGCGGCACGACGCTGTTGTTTCCGTTCTCGACCTCGTAGAATCCGCCGGCCTCGACGACGGCAACGGAGGCCGATGTCGCGGCAAGGCGGGACGCGAGCGTCAGGCCGGCGGTGCCGCCGCCGACGACGACGTAGTCGTAACTGGCGTCGCGGCCAGGGTATCCGAAGGCGGAGGAGAAGAGGCGCTGTTCCTGGGCGGCAGCGAGGCCCGCAGTCAGGGAGAGGATGACGCCTTGAGACAGCATCATTCAGGAGGTGTTGGTTTCGTCAATTGACCGGGGTTTGTCACTGGGGGTCGAGAGACACCTGGAGAAGAGAACATCTCGAAAGCGGAAGGGCTGCGGCTGCGTTTGCGTTTTTAAGAAGTCTTGGATGTTTAAAAGTTGGTTCGTATTGACGCATCGTGACGCGCGGGATATGGGCTGACGGCCAGAATGCATGATTCTCCCATGTGTTGCCGCTGCACGCTGAGATGAGGTCCCAGAAGCAGACCCCTGAAGATGGATCACCTGGGGACGGTTCCCGCTCCTCTGCGAGCCTTCCGAGGCCAGTTCGGATTCGACCGTTGCATCGAACCAACCTGAATTTCGATAGTCTTCGGAAGCCCCCCTGTCGACAGTCAGCATAGAGTGGGATCGCCTGCGGCGGCCCGTTTGCACTCCAATGAGGCCCTGAATTTCTTCCAGCACGCCGCCGGACTGGGGAGTGACGCACCTCGCGAGTCTTGGCCTATATATCTCACTTGTGGTCCTGACTAATAATAAGTGGTGGGTTTGATTACACGCACCGGCTGCCAGTTGAGGCTGAAATCGCAGGTAGGTTATAAACTCGACAGAGCTATAATGCCGCGACTGTCTTGAGTGATCAAGTTTGACCGAAACGGCTATGTCTCCCATTGTGCCACAGAAACGCTGCTGCATGGGGTGCCATTCCAGGTAGGCAAGCAACCTTCGGTCCTGTGTTTATAAACATAAGCATTTAATGAGCATTGGTATTGTGACCCAAGAAGTAAACACATGCACCAACCTCATGCAGTCCTTGACGACCCCGTGTCACCCTCCCATTCACTGTTAGATCCAGCAGGCCTGAAGCGTCCGCCACGTGGTAAGCCATCTGCGTTGAGCAACTCGGTAAAACAGACTGGGTCCCTTTCATCGGAGAGTTCAGTGTAAGTTGATTTTTCGAAGTATTAGTGAGTTTTTCATCATGGCAACTCGTTTAGTTGAACGGAATAGGTCATGAGAACTCGAAATCTGGTAACATTCAGAACCCTCCTTGGGTTATGGGTTAACTCAAGTAGTAAGTACAGGTAGCTCCGAGCATTTCATACGTACCAAAAAAAAGGAACTATTTTTTTAAGTTGATGTCTTTCGTCATCGTCGCTGTCGTCCGTTATTGTAGCTGCTACCCGTTATTATAGTAGGTTCTTGTGGAAGGTGGGATACTCAACTTGGGGCGTGAAATAATAGCCCCCCAGAAAATGATCCACCCGAATGGACGAAAGTCCCGACTCCAACGTGCCCAGCAAGGTAGAGTAGCAGCAACACTGAATTGCTACGTATCGAATGGAACTTTGTCTCCTCTTCTGCGATGCTAGCGACCAACATCTAACTGGGCTCCCTGCCCCTCTCATTTCACCGCCCATTTCACATACGCCATGTCTGATCAAATCGCTCATTCACAACACCTTTGAAGTCACAATTCAGTCGGCGTTTGCCCTACATTAATTCACATAAGCTCTTATACGTATCATATAGCTGACTGTCAAGGAACTCACATCGAAATAGACGGACTGGACAAATTAAGGTCGACACAGGCGTTGTAGATTTACGGACTCCCGAACCTTGCACGTACTATGTGTGTGTCTGTGGATAAGTGTGGAGTGACGAGAACCACAATGCCACTGCCAAGCTGTTGAAGACATCGCTTAGAGGGCCTGTCAATCCATTGTTTCCAGGGTTGTTGCCACATCTGCAGACCCCAAGCTTTTAAGGCAGACTCGGACTTTGTACCTGGACTGCGGCGAGGCAGTCGCTTTATTTAGCTCTCTGCGTTCCCTTCTCAACTCTCGTTCTTTGCGCGTGATTCTTGCCGTGGAGTTTGTTGCTAGACCCTCCCTGACTTCCTTCTGGCGCGGCTTTTGTCCCGCTCTCCCTCGAGCTTCGCTTCTCAGGAGAGTCCTTCTTGCCCCATTTTCCCTCTTGGAATATCCTCACAATGTATTCTGCCGTGCCGCTGAATACAGTAATGGCCCGGCTCATTATACTGAAAGACCAGCAGAGACGCCTTCTCAGCGTCAACAAACTCACTCGGAGGAGCTCAAAGCCTCGAACGTCTCCGATCACAGTCTCAACGGGTCCCGCAAACAATACGCGCAGATATCGGACGTCGGGATGCCATCGCACGAAAAGGACGACGCCCACGACGCCAAACCGGAGTCGTCGATACTGGCGGTGTGGTGGATGAGATATGTAGTAGCCTCATATCGCTTCTCTGTATCCTAGCCATCGTTGTCGTCCTCGCCGTCCACCAGGGACGCCCTCTTCCCGCCTGGCCGTCCCTTATATCCATCAACTCTCTCATCGCCATTTTCACGGCCCTGTTCAAGGCCTCGCTCATTTTCCCCGTGGCTGAGGGCTTGGGCCAGCTAAAGTGGAACTGGTTCAATCGTCCCCAGAAGCTGAACGACCTCGTCCTTTTCGACAACGCCAGCCGCGGACCCCTGGGGCTCCCTGCTACTGTTGGTCAAGTTCGTTCCGAGACCGCAGCGAGGCTATCTGGCTGCACTCGGTGCCCTCATCACCGTCGCCGCCCTTGCAATCGACCCCTTCTCTCAGGCTATCGTCAACCACAAGGGCTGCGAGATCGTCGCCAACTACGGCCGCGCCACCGTCTCCCGCGCGAACAATTACTCGGCGAACGGGGACCCGATGTTCAATACCTACGGCCGGAACATCCCCATCACGAACGCGGAAATGTTGGCGGCCATCAATAGGGGGCTTGTCGACCCCCCAAAGGCGGCGGAGTTTATCGGCTTCGATTGCACCTCTGGCAACTGCACCTTTGAGCAGGACGGGGGCGGCGCCTACTTCTCCTCGTTCGCTATGTGTCACTCTTGCAAGGACATCTCGCAAGAAGTCGTCAAAATCGTCAGGATGGGGCCTAGGACCTACAACACGAAGTATTAAATCCCCTGGAACGACGATATCGAGGTCGAAGCGGGGGTGCCCACGACGTTCCTCACCGTTGCGGAGACGCCCGCCGAGATACACCGCAATGACAGCTCTCCTCCCGTTCACAGCTTCGATCTCTTAGCTCTCAATAAGCCCCCTGTGCTCAAGGGCAGCATGAAGACGACCGAATACAGGCCGCTGGCGGCCCAGTGCCGGTTTGTCCCCTGCGTCAAGAAGTACAGCGCCAGGGTGTCCAAGGGCGTGTACACGGAAGAGGAGCACGGCGACGCGCTCCTCTTAAAAAGGCGCCCCTCTTTCTCACTGAAGTTCGAAGGGGTTAGGAACGAAACGTCCTTCGGATTGGTCACACACTCCGTACTCGTCTACGACGAGGAAAACACCGTCCGGGTCGGCTTCCGCAACGGCGCTTTTCGGGAGGTGGCCAACATCAAACCGGACTTCTCGTTCAGTAGCCTACCCTAAAACCTAACCTGGCAGTCGTACCCACAGGAGTGCGTCTGGTTCGTCGAGAAGAGCGCGTGGATCGGCATGAGTTGGACCCTAATGTTGCTGCTCGAGAGCCAGGTGACGGCGCCCATTGGAAAGCACGAATTTGCCTATAGCGAGGGCCCGTTCTGGCACAGGCGCTTGTTCGCCGAGGGAAACATCACGATGGCCACGGTCGACAGTGCCGTCGCTGGAATCGCGGCGTCCATGACGGCGACGATGCGCAAGGATCCCTATGGCAGCAACACCGACCTCGCGGGCAATGCTTCGGCGGTTCTCAAGGAGGCTACCGGGCGCGTCATGGTCGCGCAAACGTGCATCTACGTCGAATGGGACTGGATCGCGTATCCTGCTTCGCTCCTGGCCCTGCAGTGGGCTTTCTTGGCCATGATCTTCGTCGCTTGCGGTCGAAGGACGGCGGGGTGGAAGTCGTCGCCGTTGCCGCTCTTATTTCACGGGCTGGACGATGACTTGCGGTCAAGGGAGCGTGAAGTTGGGAGCATCAAGGATATGCTCAACGTGTCGGAGAGAACCAAGCTCCATCTGGCACCGGTGGAGGACTCGAGACGAAGCGGCTGGAGGTTTGTTGATAGTTAGGTCTGATCAAGTCGCTCTTGTGTAGCAGCCGAAGGCTCTGCAATTAGGGTATCATTCAAACACGTCATCAAGCTTTGAGTTCATCTATAAACTCTGGACAATAGGCTTCATCTTCTTCAGTCTTTTGGAATCGTGTAAACCTGGACTTGCGGTCTTGGACCTTTGAAGAGTCCCCAATATTGAGTGTTATTCTCATGCCATAACTAAAAGTCTGACCAAAAAAACGGTAGACGGACCTGGAACTGGCCTCGAAGTTATTTGATCTAAATTAGACAGATTGACGGAAAGGTACCTGGTAGTAAAATGGAAGCCTTCAACTCAGCGGATAGTCATCCCGGCTGACACAGCTCAACTCCCCTGACCAACCAACCACCCCAGTCACCGAAGCGGCTATGTGCATGCAGCCCAGCCACGCTGGTCATCATACATGTAGCCCATATTTTGGATGCCTCGGAACCCTGTCCTTCTCATCCATACCCGCAACGCCAGTCATCCCGCCGCCAGCATGCCCTCCCTTTCAGACTCTGAGGTGACCGTCGCCGCCGGGATCGATCGCAGTCTCGCCCGCGGCTCTTTTTTCGTCGTGGCGCCGTCACGGAGCTGGCAGATCCGTTGGCCGGTCGGCCGTTTCTTCAGGGCGTCCCCGCCGACTGGATGCCGGAGGCGCCGGATCGACGACGTCCGTCAGCCCCGCTGGATACGGACCGGGTACCGCCCGGCCCGGCCCCGAGGCCTCGTACCCGCCTCAGAACGGCGGCCGTTGGGGTGTTAGTGGCGTTACTCGTGCTGGTATTGGCCACCGGGCTTTGGTGGCTGCGTCTTAACGTGTCGGCGCCTCGTATCTCGGCACTTGGGAGACGACTCATCCGATCCGACACGAAAACAGCTCCCGACAGACCGGGGTGGACTTCCGCCCTCTACCGGCCTTGGATGTCGGACATCAGCCCTGTGGCGGCCGTCATATTTCGGGCCTTCATGTCCACCTTTGGCGGAGAGCGCCTCACCACGAACGGTATGAGATCTCTCCTCGCCCTCTTCCCCCCAGCCTCCCTGCCTCGGTGCGTCCTCGACAACGAGGCCATCGCGAACCGCTTAGCCATCGCGGTCTTCGCGCTCTTTCCCACAGCTGTATCGGCGGCCCTAGCTTGCATCGCGCCCGAAGCCTACTGTAGCCCCGAACACAACATCCGCCGGTTCCTCCCCGCCCGGACCCGCGACGACGTTAAAGGTGCCCTGGAGGCCTGGTTCGGACTGGCCCAGGCCCACGCGAAGACCGGCATGAGCCTGTGGCAGATGGGCAGGTGGCAGATAACAGCCGGCCGAGTGCTGGCGTGGGTGTTTGGAATTGCCGTCTGGGTTACCTTTGAGATCCTCGCGGGGCCGTGCTTGTATTACCCCCGGGCTTGGAGGCTCTGGTTCTCCGTTCTATGTGTGTCTTTGGCTTCTTGGCTAGTCGGAAACGCAGACATCTTGGTCGTGGACAGGTGGAATTCGGTTGGGAAAGCGCACGCCCAGTTGCTGCTGTTCCTCGGGGCTCTCTATTTTGCACAAGTTGACGCGAACGGATACTGTGTCAAGCCCAATTGCTGGTGATATCATTAAGGTAATCGCAACCTCCGACAGAACACAATCACAATTCAGTTGCCATCTACATAATTGAAGTTTATTTCGCCTTTCTCAGTATATCCGTAAACACTTCATCTCTATTTGACCTTGAGCACGGCCTTTCCAAAGTTCTTGCCAACAAGCATGCCAATCAGACCGTCAGCGGCATTGTCGATGCCCTCAGTGACGGACAGCTTCGCCTTGACGCTGCCGTCAGCCAGCCACTTCTGCATGTTCTCCTGGTGGTCCTTGAAGTGGGCGGGACCGAAGCTGGGGTTACCGACGAGGAAGCCCTGCATCGTGATCTGCTTGGTGACGAGCTGCGTCAGGCCGTTGATGCCCTTCTGCTGGTCGGGAGGGAGGTTGTAGTTTCCAATCTGCGCAAAGTCAGCCGTGCTCGTTACGTCTCTTGTTTGTGTCTTTCACTCACCATGCCGCAAACGGGCACGCGTCCGCCGACCTTCATGCTGGTCAGGGCTGCCTCGAGGTGGTCACCGCCGACGTTCTCGTAGTAGATGTCAATCCCCTCGGGGGCCAGTCTGGGAAGGGCCTCCTTGGGGTTCTCTGTCTTGTAGTTGAAGCCAGTATCAAATCCAAGCTCCTTGGTAATGAACTCCAACTTCTCGTCTGAGCCAACGGAGCCGATGACCGTCAGGCCCTCACGCTTCGCAATCTGTCCAACAACCTGACCAACAGCGCCGGCGGCGGAGCTGACGAAGATAGTCTCGCCCTTCTTCGGCTGGCCAATCTTGTGCAGACCGGCCCAGGCCGTCAGGCCCGGCATACCCAGCGGACCGAGGAAGAGGCCGAGGTCCAGGCCGTGGGGGTTGTTAATCTTCCGGCCGCGCTGCAGCTGGGCGGGAGTCACGCGCGCATACTCGGCGATAGGAGTGTGGCTGACGACGAGGCTGCCCTCGGGGAAGTCGGCGTTATCGCTCTTGAGCACCTTGCCAATAGTGTCGTTGGTGATGGGGCCGTCGATCTCGAAGGGAGGGGAGTAGGACTTCTTGCCGGCGTCCCGCATCCGACCGCGCTGGTAGGGGTCGAACGAGGCGTAGAGAATCTCGACGACCAGACCCCCCTCGGGAGCGTCGTTGAGGTCGATAGGGCGGTTCTCGACGGCGAGGTGCTCCCCCGCAACCGGGAGGCCCGTGGGGACCTTCTTGAAGATAAGGGTCTTGTTCTGAGTCATTGTGGTCAAGTTGCTGACACTGAGATGGTTCAGAGGCTGGTACAAGAAGAGCTGGAGGAAGATGAGCGATTTTATATCACGATGGCCTGTCTGCCAAAGTTGCATTGACGTTGCGGTGTGTAGAGTGGTGACCGTAGCCGATGCCGAGGTATGTGGGTTTGTAACATACTGTCTTAACGCCGAAAGGGGTACAATCCCGCGCTTTCCATGGGCATGACCCCGCCTTTGTGGACGGCCAAAGTGACAATACGAGACATAATGACGTGCTTCTGCTTATTCATCAGACGGTCGTTTATTTTCACCGGCGAACATTACCAATCCATACGTTTAGAATTTCCCTGACTCGGACCTGACGTTATTGCCAAAAGACGAGACTACTGTGAGCAGACGGCATCGCTCAACCCTAACCCCGGCCTCCACCTTTCCTAGACCCATCAAGATCAAGGAGTGGTTTTTGATAGCATGAAAGTGTATATATAGTTAGGTTCCTGTCTGAAATGGATACACAAAGGTGCTGTTTCCGTGCGAACTGGGCTATTTTCCAGCGAGGATGGGCGACGCTGTCGTCTCAAGCTCTCTTCCAGTCGTGAAAGATGGGATGGTCCCCCCCGTTGACCTCACTGTCTCTCTTCCAGTCATGGAAGATGGGATGGTCACCCCCATTGACCTCACTGTCTCTCTTCCAGTCATGGAAGATGGGATGGTCCCCCCCGTTGACGACAACATCACCGTTAGACTGTCGGACGGCGAGCCCGTCGGAGGCGGGCATCTGAATTTGATTCGCGTTAGCTATATAGATCGGTAACTCAAGGGGCGGGAAGGACACAAGGTACAGGTCCGCGATGAGACTTACAGGGACGGCCGAGACGAGCGCAGCCAGCGCAGAGACGGCAATGACAGAGACCTTCATTTTTTCTTTCTTTCTCCTTTCGCACAGGCAGTCTTGGAGGGCGGAGGTGGATGGGAACTGCTTCTTGATCGGTTGTTGCTGTGTTCTTTCCCTTTTCCTAG
Source organism: Colletotrichum musicola (assembly GCA_014235935.1). NCBI lineage: Eukaryota > Fungi > Ascomycota > Sordariomycetes > Glomerellales > Glomerellaceae > Colletotrichum > Colletotrichum musicola. The sequence continues at coordinate 20,450 of WIGM01000310.1, read as the reverse complement.
AAACATTATGGGACAGCTGCACGTATTTATACCATGTCTGCTAGACGAGTCTTGTCGTGTAGTTTCCGACGTTGACAGAAGCTTTCAATATCAGTGGGGCACGTCCATCTCGATCCAGACTTGCGCGCGGACTTCCGCCAGACCGGGGGTTGATTCGCTCGCTCAGTCAGCACCCTCACAGGCACTCACGGCATCATTGCGTCTTTCATGCATTCCGCACCTCATTAGATGAACATATTCCAGACTGGTCGGGTGATAGAGCGCTGCATTGGATTGGGACATGCATCCACCGGCAGGGTTACATCTGGTTCCACGTGTTATTCAGCAACGTGAAGCCTTATGTAGTATACATGGCCAGGCCTCACCGGAATTAGAAGGTGAAGAGACTCTACGATGCTTGATGATGTCACTTGAGTGAGAATTGGCACGATGAGAAGATTCGTTATCTCACCCGCCTCCTGTCGGAACACCTTCGTCAACAGGGAAGCTGGCCTTCCTTGGGCGCCATGATTGAGCCAAGAAGATCCCAACTATGTCAAGTTCGGATGCTGTCTATGTTTGGTTCTCATTCAGGGATAATCGTATCGAACTCTCTAGTTGGAGACCCAGTTATTCTTGTATCATATCCGAGTAGTTATAAGTTAAGAAAAGGAAGACATTATTCGAAGCACTGCTCAAGATCGATATCTGGATGCTGTAATTGACAAGTTACAAGTCTAGTTCCTCTTCGGCGCAGAGGAAAAGATCTTCTTCAACCGGTCGTCCAGCCACTTGACATCCTCCATGTTGCCCGGGGGTCCTCCAGCCCAGTGTCCCCAGATGGAAGGGTAGACGTTCAGCTCGCCGACACCCTCGCTCATGCAGGAGACTTCATACTCCGAGTCCTCGGGCCTAGCTTCCGTCAGCGGACGCATTGAAACACGAGTAAATGTAACTCACGGGAAGTACAGGTCCGTCTTCGACGGGAGCACCAATGTCTTGGCCTTGATGGCGGCCATGGCCTTACTAAAGTCCCCGCCGTACGGCTCCTGCAGACTCACGTCGCCGGCCTGCCATGTGTGCAGCATGACGAGCAGGTTCTCTGGGTCCTTGCTCAACGCCCACTTCTCCCAGAACGTGACGAGGAAGTCCTCCAGGTCCGCGGCCCCGTAGTGCTTCTTGTGCAACTCGTGCCGGTAGAAAGCCTGCGAAAACCCCCACCCAGCGTAACCGCGACCGAAGGCCTTGAGTCCCACCTGCTTCTCCTCCTCTGTCCACGTGCGGAGCGCCTTCCTGTCGGTGGAAGCAGCCTCGATGCGACCCCTGGCGCTGCCGGCGGAGCTCGTCCCCTTGGCCGCCAGCAGCGCCGTCTTGACGCCCTCGAGGAAGACCTGGTTATGCAGCGCAGTTTTAGCGGCGCCGCAGAACGGCACGCAGACGTCCATGAAGTCCGGGTACTGCGTCGCCCACTGGAACGACTGCGCTGCGCCCATGGACCAGCCCAGCACGCCACGAAGGTGCGTGATCCCGAGCCCTTCGGTGACAAGCCTGTGTTGCGCCCAGACGTTGTCGTAGAACGTGACGTCCGGGAAGGGGTTGATGTCTGAGTTGGACGGGCTAATGGACTGGCCGTTGCCGAAGAGCGCCGGGATGATGATGAAGTAGTCCGTCGGGCTCAGCGTCTTGTCGTCACCGACGAGCCACTCGTTGTCCGCGATCGCGCCCGAGTACCACGTGGGATAGACGACGGCGGGGAGGGAGGGGTCGCCGAATGTCTTGTAGGCGATCCAGGCGCCGGGTAAGACGTCGCCGCTCTGGAGTTTGAAGTCTCCGAGGTCGAATTGTTTGATGTCAGACATGGTGAGCTTGGAGGTGGTGTCGATTAGTTTATCCATAGCTACGAACGGAAAGGTTTGTTGCAGTAGTCACGTTAGAACGACTTTATGAACAGCAGATTCTCGGATCAATCGCACGTTGGGACAGGAATTGGAGTAGTGTAGGTAGCTCTCTCAGCTCTCAGCAAATGGTTTATCTTAGTCATGTAATCTTATCATGTGCCATCAAGACATCCGGTTGTGTGCGGCAATCAACGGTTGGCTCCCTACCCCAAGGTTTACCCCTCACATTGTTATCACACTTGTGTCAAAAACGCCCTACGGTTCAATTGAGATAAGCCTGGGACGTATCTTTGATGGCGTTTGATAAGAGAAACAACTACCGATAGACTGTTAACTCAATGGGCTGGCCATTAGGTATATGTTCAAACCACGTGACTGCTGATATCTCCATTTCATTCCGTAGACTGAAAGTTATGAAGACTTTGCAAGATAACAATCAAGAATCGAAAGGACTGCTCACTGAAACTGGATCAATCGGGGCCGAATCAAAGTGGGACGTGCCGTAGTCAAGATGCTTCTGACATCCTTTTGACTGGGTTGTATTTACAACGGGCACTTCCAAGCAAATCGTTCACTATCTTTATCGCCTGGTCACACCGACATCTCTCTGCGAAGTGAAAACTTTTACAACTCTTCATCTCTCTGCTATTCAGGGCATGAGATCCATGACTTCTACCTTCAGAAAGGCCGGTGAGGGCCCGTGCGCTCACCGAGAGGCAAGATGGCAATTTCATCAAAATCAAGTTTCCCATCCCAGCCACAAGACGGCAGGGTTGAGGATCGTCACCAATCAACCATTGGCTGCCCCCCGTCAGCAAGGTCACATTGATCCAGGGGACAGCAGCCACAAAGCCAATCATGCGTCGTTTTGCGCCACTCGCCTCTCCGTGCTTGATTTCTCTCCTTGTTTACCTCATCGTTCAACCCTGCTTTTTAACAGTGTTGATCTGCTCGACGTCCCTGGCATCGTCGACTGATCTCTCCACATATTACAACCCAGAAGTCCGAACCACGTCCCAATTTACACCCCACGACACAAACATCAGAGCTCCATAGTATCAAGAGACTCAACGTCCGCGATGGCAGACGAAGAGCAAGCCATCCCGCGCCCTGCGCAAACCTATCAGACTCCCGACTGGGAAACACGCAACACCAAGCGGCGGTCTCTTCTCGATCGCTTCATCCCTGCGACAACTGCCCGACATCAAACATCGCACTCTACCGACGCTCCCGCAAAGGAGGCGGGTCAATCAAGCCAGCAGGCAAACTTCGCGGTCCCGGCAGCCGCGACAGGCGCCGCCGCAGCGACAACCACGTCTCGAGCTCACACCTCATTCAGAGCCCGCTTCGACGCCTTCCTACCACCCCACAAGACCTACCTTGGCCTCTCCCGGAAGCGCTTCCTCCTATTCGTCTTACTACCCCTGGCAGTCCTTATTCTCCTTGTCCTTCCTCTTGCGCTGGGTCTTGGGCTCTCGAAACGCGGCGGCAAGCAAAACCTGCCACTCCCGGACAATCAGGACGTTCACACGGGCGATCTGACCTACTACGACGTCGGCCTTGGCGCGTGCGGCAATACCAATAGCGACGACGACATGATCGTGTCTGTCTCGCACTACCTGTGGGACGACGTCCAGGAGGGCGGCAACCCGAACAACAACCCGCTCTGCGGACGGAAGATCCGAGTCCGGCGCGGCAACGGCGAGGGCTCGGTGGATGTGACGGTGGTCGACCGTTGTACGGGCTGTGAGCCCGCTGATCTGGATCTGAGCCCGGCTGCGTTCGAAAAGCTGGCGAAGAAGTCGGAGGGGAGGGTGACCGGGACGTGGAGCTGGTTGCAGTGAGGAAACGCACCTCGGAAGGTAGACGCGGCTTCCTTTCCTGGCTTACCGCTGGTCGGGTCACGTTTGGTCATTTTGACATCTCGCGACAGCCTCCGGTTCGCTGTGGGATAATTCTTTGTTTATGTGCTTTTTGCGTGGATACCCTTTGTTTCCTTCTCATAGATGGCCTTTATAGATACCATCTGTACTGGCAAGTTTGATCAGTTACATGAATAATAAATTTGAAATCTGTGCAATCAAGAAACATGTGACGGGGACTGGTTAAGTTTTGTTCCCTCGCCTACTAACATGTTTGAGCCTCTATTGCATTGCAGCAAGCCTGCGTTTGGTCTCAATCCTTGGGAAGCAACACTTCATCTGATGCGAAAGACACAAGACAGCTCTTGCCAGTATTGATACGAAGCCCCGACACAACATGCGATGCATCAAGTAGGAATAGGGTAATGCTTTATCTAGAACTGATATTTGCAGAGTTTGGTAGAAGCGCAAGTTGAAACATGCCAGAGTCATTCCGCCGAAAAAGAAAACCCAACTAGTCTGCTTGTCTAATTTACTCACCAATGAAAAGGAGCGGTAGTGATACTGATCTCCTTCCAGCTAACCCCTGCTCACGGGACGCAAAAGGTGCAGTGAGACAACACTCTTTCCATCGAGTCTGGTTTGTGTGGGCCGATCCCAGACGATATCGAATCTATGTGACTATTCAAACCATCGAAGAACGGAAATTCGTAGCCGAAGAACTTCCGTCATGATTCAGGGAGCACCTCTGGAAAGAATTTCAGCAATTGGCTGGTCAAGATCCAGAGGCTCCCAGATCCTATTCTGGATTAATGATTGACAGTGTCGAGTCACTCACTTGTTTGCGCTTTTCCCCCCAGGAAATGCTCCATGGTCTTGACCTCTTGATCATTGACTTTGTTAAGGCATGAGATCCGAGTTCTCCAAGAACTCAGCACAAAGCTTTCGAGATCTTGCGGAGTGCCATCCTTTCTCCTTAACTCCTCTATGAACTCGTCCATGAGCTCGTCTAGCAGCTTCGCTGTATCTGCTTGCGCAGAGTATGCTTCTTCTGGTTGTGGTGAATCGAAAATTGCATTTTCAATGCCTCCATAATTAAACCTTCTGGGAAAGACGGTGCAACAAGTGTGTCATCTCGAGAGCCTCGAACGTAAGCAAACGGAGTAGTTCCAGCTGCCATTTGGGCACGGGAATCTGTCCTGCAAGCCTTTCGTGATATTCCAAGGGATGCGGAGCATTCTTAGGGTCGCTCTTATATCTGTTTCGGAACAAAACATGTCGAAAGGCGTCAGGTTGGGCAAAATTTGTGAAGCTGTCCTGCTTGTACGCCTTGCACAGGAAACTGAAGGGTGAACAACCGCTTCCAGATGATTCGACGCGACTCTGTGTCGTATCACAAGCTACAGAGCCTAGAGTGCACCAGCACACACACCTGTCATGGCGGTGTTGTGCGTCTCCATCAGCAATGGTAGCCACCAAATCCACGGTCGCTTTTGACATACGAGGTCTTCCCATTCCCAGGATGCCCCACATTCCTGATACCAGTCTCATGGACAGGTAGTGCCAGCCCGTGACGCTGATTTGGTGATCATCCGCCTCGTCGCAAGCAAGGCCCGCCTTTATGTAAAACCACATAATTGACAAGACTTCAGTTGTTACTTCCTCTGTGAGTAACCCATGGTCAAGTGACCGAACTAGGAGATCAACGAAGTTCTTATGTGACGAATGTTAGAAATAGTCCACACCTCCATGATACTCATTTCTATGAAAACACGTACCTGCAAGTGATTCTTACCATCCTCATCGATATCGCTGACAGAGGCTTTTCCGTCCGAGTAGAGCATAAAAATGGGTTTTCTCATCTTTGCGAGCTGGTTTACAACCTCGACCGCATCCGGACTTTGATCCCCGGCCCGTAGCCGCCGGCGAAACCTGGAAAACTCCCGTTGAGCAGGCGACCGTCTCCAGGGAACGAAACTCTTCCATCTCACCGAGGGCCCGAAGGAAGTGGCCCCCAACCCTGTCGAGCACCACAGGTTCGCTTCGATGAGACCGCTCAGGAATGAGCCCATTCGGAGGCGTGCGCGTGCCCCAACGGTGGTTCTGCGCTCCTTGGTAAGAGCGTGAAGGGGACAGTCCCTCTCATGGCGCGACAATGTTTGCTGTTGGAAGAAAACCCGAAAGTTGTGCATACCAAGAGAAGACGTAGCCGATCCGGTGGTTCTGCTCTGGCATTGGCAATCGGAGAAGGCATCCAATGCAAGTTTGAGCGACGCTGGTGGCAGGCTTGCCACCACTCTTTTGGCCACTTCCTTAGATTTGTTCAAGCTTGTTGCGCTTGTGGCTTGCTGTTCCAATCGACGATTGATCATTCGTAGCTCTGCCAGAACGAATTGCCCGGTGTTGTCTGCTGCTAATAGTTGCTGCTTGATGGAGGAAAGGTCATGCGCAATGCTATCTTGCAAATCGCTCAGGTCCGCAGCGTTCTTTTTGACAACAGCCTGCACATCATCAGCTGCTGCCTTACTTTGGGATGCAAGCAAGGCGAAGTCCGAATGGGCGGTCGAAGCTGCAGCCAAAACCGAATTTTGCAGAGTTTGAAGGTTTTGGGCCAGTCCCTCGTTTTGGTTTCTAATATTTGGTGAGCATGTATTATCAACAACAGGGGCAATAAAATTTGTGGTGTGTGACTTACAGGTTGACAGTGAGGAATGCGGTGTTGAGCGATGTGATTAGCTGCTGCAAGGCCACTCTGAGATCTTTGATATCTTCCTGATGGATTCTGTAGACCATCGAACGCCCAGTATTCTTCGTCTTTCTCATAATATCGCCTGATCCATTTTTTGCCGCGGACAAAGACGACCCAGCCACGGACTGAAGCGACGGAATTCCATCCTTCGGGAACCCCTCTAGTCTAGCCACGATATCTCGCAGCTCTAGAAGAGGACCTTGTGCTCCTTCCAGACACTGCAACAGAAGAGCCGCTTCGACCGGCCTCTCATCGCGCAATCGGCCGATGACTCCGTTGAGGTTCTCAAGTACGGCGGCTAGTGCGCGTGCGGCGTCCCATGCCGCCGCTAGTTCTTTGTGCCTGTCCTTGATAGCGTTCAGATACTTGCGCACACCGACGCAGATCTGGATTCCACCGGACACAAGGCCAACTGCACCAGAAACCATTGAAAAGGGATCTGCCATCCTCGTCAGTTCTTCGGCAAGGTATTGTGTGATGTGGAGCTTGTGGAGCTTGAGCCTCGTTATTGATGGCGTGTCTCTTTGGTAGAAATGATTCACGAGATTGAGGAGCACTCGAATTTCAAGTCCTGCGAGACCCCTCTTTTTTTTTGTCTCCGGTGCGCCGACATATTTCAGGGCGGCTGAATTCATGTCAACCTGCATGGGCTTATCATGGCCGAATGAGGCACGCAGGATAGCTGCTGTTGTGCTACCACACAGCCACAGGCACGCATCACAGCCTGCCTGGCAGCACCAGTCAGAAACCCCCTTTCAGCAGGGTCAGTCAATTGGTGTGATAGAAGGCTTGCTAAGCCACGGAGTGTCAGCGCATGGGTGGCCATTGGCAAACATATCTAGTGGATTGGGGTCCACTCCCACTACATCGCCGTCACAACAGCCATGGGGTGATGACGGCAACCGTCACAAGGCCGTCCTTGCAGCCGTGGACGAGCTTTACGAAGGCATTCAGAGCAGCTACACCAGCCCGATCTCCGACATCCCGAGCCAGTTCGTCGCGGGCAGAAGGACGAGGTATCAGTAATTTTCTACTTGTCTTGATGTTAGTCTCTTCTGAATGAGGTACAGCGCCCAATGGTGAGATAATCAGACTTGCGAGGCTTTCATTTCAGAGGTACTAGTGCCAGCTAGACCACTTATTAGCTTGTCGTCCAACACAGTCTTGATGTCACAAACCCCTTAGCTGGTGAACAAGACGTCAAATCCTAAACCGCCAGTAACCTTCATTCTTCGATCCAACACGCAGAGACTCTGGGTCCTTTGCCAGCAGCATAGTAACGCCAGGCTGTCTGGCGAGCCGTCGGACCGGAACTTGTTACAAAATGAAGACTGAATCTGTAGCTACCACTTTTGATAATGAAGCTGTCAGTCGTACTGGGATAGAGAAAAGTTCTGTTTTGAGAAAGGCAGAGATAAAATCAATCGGGTGCTAGACTTTTGCCTTTCGTCTTATCTTACAAGGATCCGATTCATGACCCCCCGAACCTGAGAGGTCCGGCCACACCCGAACGTCGTCGTAATTGACGGGCTCCACCCGAGCGGCTCCTGCTCCGGCCGTGACGCGTCGCCATTCGAGCTTCCCCCGGAACCCCGGACGACCTCGTTACGAGGAAGAACGGGCCCGGCACACCTGGAACACAAAATGCTGGACCTTCTCCAGCACGAGAGCCCTTCTGCACGATTCGAAACTCCCTTGCTGTGCGACCGAGCCCAAGAGAGAGGAACCGACGAAAATCCCAACCCGACTTGCCAATAACAAGCCTTTCCAAGAGAACACCAAGCCAGGTGTCGATCTCATCAAACGACAGAAAAAGTCTGAACCGAGAAGAGTTTTCAAACAGGCGCCGATCGCGCGCGTATTTTTGCCTTGAATGTTTCTTCTCTTTCTTGGTTCTGACCAAGAGAAACGACTGTTGCCAAAGTCCCAAGAAACTCCCAAGACCGCCAAGCCGAGGGTTCCGCAAATGTTTGACTTGGAAGTGGAGGGACGAGATATCGCGGACCGCGAGGTCCCCGCCGGCAGCCAACTAGAGAATTAAGCTTAAAACTTGGCCAACGTCATAGTACGGCATCACATCCATGTCGCCGAGACAAAACACACAACAAAAAGGGGTCCGAAATCTAAGAGAGCAGCCATTCTGAGCTTACTACATCTTACAACGCCCAGCCATGGCTCTTTTGTTCCTTTTGCCCAGCCCTCGGATTACCCTCTTGGGCATCCCGCCCACGGGAGGATGCCGATATATCGTTGGCTCGTCGGGCTCGGCGTTGGTCGCCCGCTCATCCACATGAAGTCGGAGTCTCGTCATGAACAGGTGAGCAGGCGGCTCTCTCGAATTGGCCACTGGCAGACACTTTGTCTGGCTCTCACCCACGGAGCTGGAGCCCTCTCATTATTGGGTCCTCGTGGGACATGCATACATGCAGGGTTCGCTTTATCGATCACCGCCCGTACACGAGCAGTTTTCTCGAGAGAAAATCGGGGTCGTAAATCTCGGTTTCCCAGTCCATTGGAGGGCCGTTCCTCGGGCATTTCCCCAAGCTGACTAGAGTCTTGTACCAACACCGCCCAACACCCAAGACATGAGACTGGAGACTCGAGTGGATTACTGTTGTTGGTCATCCCCCTCGAGCCGCATGGGGCTCCGTTTTTTGCCCCAGGCTACTCATCTGTGAGCATTCCGAAATGACCTCAGCCAAGTCATCCTCCGTCGAGTCTTGTCCCGTCGGACTCCACGATGTCGGTCAAACGCATTCCCCGAGGTGAGAAGTGAGCGAGTACAAGACGCACATCGTTCCCTCCACCGCGGAAGCCACGTTTTCTCCAAGACATCTGACGGGTACCGATCATCCCTCTTCCTCCGTTACACGAACCATTTTCTTCTCCCTACGTTTCACCGGCGCCTGTTTCCACCCCCCGCGTGCAAACCATGGCCGAGAAGCGAGAGAAGCAAGAACGCCCCGGCGAGAGCGGCGGCAGTCCGGCCCCTTCCTCTGTCGACAGCAGCCGTGTCGTCAATGAGAAGCCCGCGGGCGCGTCCGGCGGCTTCTTGGGCTGGTGCGCCCGGCTCGGCGACCTGCCCGAGTGGAAGTGGCGCGGCGCGCACCTCCAGGGCAAGGCGCTCAACTACAGCATCGGATTCATCGCATGTAAGATACTCACTTCCCGTAATGTGTTTGGGGGATTAACTAACTTTGTGAAACCAGCCTGCGGTTTTCTTATGTTCGTCACTAGTACATCTTCCACCTTTTCCGCAAACTAACGCCGTGAAGGTTTGGCTATGACCAAGGTGTATTATCCTCTCTGCTCACCCTCGACGACTTCCAGAGAAGCTTAGTTCTCATGACACCCCTTGAGGAGTCCAACCCTCTTTGCTGGCTCGACTACCCGGAGAACACCCAGCGAGACTATAGCCAGTGCACGGGTGATCCCAACACGCAGGCCGCGGCTGTTGCTGTCTACCAGATCGGATGCTTCCTCGGTGCTGTTCTCATCCTCTTCTACGGCGAGACCTGGGGCCGCAAGTCATCTACCTTCTGGGGCAGTGCCATCATGATTCTTGGCACCATCATGCAGGCGTCCGCCCACGAGTACGGCCTCTTCTCAGCCGGACGCATCGTTGGTGGTGTTGGCAACGGCATGGTCACCTCAAGTAAGTTACTGAGACATTGCCTCGGGCTCAATGCTGTTGCTGACAACGTCGAAGCTATCCCTACATGGCAATCTGAGTGCGCGCGGCCTCACCAGCGAGGTTTCCTCATCACCCTTTCGGGAGCTCTGATCAGCTGCGGTATCGCCATTGCTTACTGGATTGACTGTGAGTATTTTGTGACACATAGATCTCCTCGACTCTAGACCCACGACTGACGTTTCACAAGACGGCTTCTACTTCCTGGAGGGCTCCATCCGCTGGCGATTCCCCATCTCTTTCCAGTCTTTCTTCACCATCATCGTCATGATCGGTCTCCTCTACCTCCCCGACTCCCCCCGCTGGCTCGCCATGAAGGGACGCATCAACGAGGCCCGCGACGTCACGGCCCGCCTGCTCGGCAAGCCCGTCGACCACGAAGACGTCACAACCGAGGTCAAGGCCATCCAGGAGGCCCTCGAGGTCCAGAGCCAGGGCGGCGGCTTCAAGTTCAAGGAGCTGCTCACGAACGGGCCGTCTCAAAATCTCCGTCGCACTGTGCTGGGAATTGCGGCGCAATTTTTCCAGCAAATCTGCGGTATCAATTTGATTACGTATGGCCTTGTCTAGAGTAGTTTCGGGTATAACATCGCTAAACTGTACTTATATAGTTACTACGCCGGCTTTCTCTTTGAGAACTCGCTCGGCTTCGGCCCGGAGCTCTCCAGGCTTCTCGCGGCGCTGAACGGCACCGAGTACTTCCTTGCCTCGCTCGTGGCGCTGCCCCTGATCGAGAGAACCGGTCGCCGGAAGCTCATGCTCTTTGGCGCCTTCGGCATGATGGCCTCGATGGCTATCCTTGCGGGGACAGTGTCGACCGGCACTGTGGCCGAGAACGGGGCGCCGAACCTCGAGACTCGCTACGGAGTTACGGCCACCGTCTTCCTCTTCGTCTTCAACTCCTTCTTCGCGATTGGTAAGTCCCCAATTATTGAAGAGACAGGGAAAAAGAGAGAAAGAGACTAACGTCACACAGGCTGGCTCGGCATGACGTGGCTCTACCCGGCCGAGATCACGAACCTCCGCATCCGCATCCAGGCCAACGCCCTCTCGACCTGCTCCAACTGGCTCTCCAACTTCCTCATCGTCATGATTACCCCCCCGGCCTTCGCCAACCTCGGATACCGGACCTACGTCATGTTCGCCGTCTTCAACGCCGCTATCATCCCCTGCGTCTGGCTCTGGTTCCCTGAGCCCAAGGGCCGCAGCCTCGAGGAGCTCGACATTATCTTCGCCAGCGCCCACGCCGACGGTGTCAACCCCGTCAAGCGCGCCAAGGAGATGCGCCACATCGAGGGCAGCGAGCTCGAGAGCGAGCTGGACAAGTACTTTGGCTCCAGCGAGCAGATCGAGAACGCGCGGCCCATGACCCGTCCCATGACTGCGCGCAGTCGGGAGGCTGGGCAGTGAGGAGGACTGTTGGCCTTTGTGGATCTACATATGTGCGTAGCAAGATCTGATACCACTCGATACCATAGAATTATACGAAAACTTCATCGCGTCTAGATAGACATTATTTTAGTTCAAAACCAGTCTTATCTGACGTTGCAACAAATGATACGGGACACTGAAGAGGGCCGGGTGCTTGGGCTCTTTCCTGTCTGCAATTCGCGTGCAGCAACTCGACTCCCATTGCTATTCATCCGACTGGCGCTTTCATGACCGATTTATACTGCTACCCATTTATTGTCTTGCAGGATTGAAATGCTTCGATGTCCCGCAGACTCTTTGTAAGCCCTTCCATCTCTTGAGCTCGAATCCTTGGAATGGTCGGCCGTGCTACTTAAAATACGTACAAAGGACTTTCGACAATGACGATGTTCTTCTCTTGTGTCCTGAATGGTATTGTTAATCGTTCAACCCTGGTTATTTCCTTTTAGTTCACATAGTCCTCGAGTTGAGCGTCCTCGCTTTCTTTGACATGACGAACCGTTCTTTGATTACTTATGAACATCAATGAACTTTCACAGATTGTAGGGGATGTGCTGAGCGAACAAGGGATTTGTTTGGAATAGCCAGATGGGTAACAGGTATCGGGATATAACTATTAGACTAGGAACGCTTCTCTCAGGCTCATTACTTCGACATCAAACACAACAACAGTAACATCAAAATCACCAGCAACAGCAACACCAGCAACAGCTAGCAACAACCACAGCCATCAACAGCAACTTATCACCCAATATAATTTAACATATCAATACCTAGACCTCAGATACCACAGACTCAACCCAAGCCCTCGGCAATCTAACAGATCAGCACCGCGTCCGATAACAACTCGCTCAAAATGGCAGACATTAGGCGTGAAGCCGAGGAGACCAACACGAGGAGAATACCTCGTTTCACGCCAACTCAGGGTCGCGGGTATCCTCGAGCTCCCCTGCCATGGTACGCTGTCATTTTCAGATCAGTCGGCTTCTTTGCCATCTACAACTACCGCATTCTGTTTACCCTTATGATCTTGGTTCATACCTACTACTACTACATAGGAAAGACAAAATCCTGGTTATTCGAATTTCCCCCCATCTTGAAGGATGCTACCGAGGAAGACTGGGGGAAGATCTTCGCGGGCCTGCTATTCATCCGCTACTCGCGACTACTCGTCAACATGTGGGGTTACTGGTTTCTATACCGCCCTTCCCCTATCCAGGCGAACCCGTCCTGGACGCCGCGGGACGTCAGCGTGATCCTCCCAACAGTCGACCCTGAGAACCCCAAGTTCGACGAGTGCATTCGCTCCATCCTCGACAACCGCCCGGCTGCGGTCCTCATCGTCACCGTGGGCGCCGCCATGCGCCAGAGCCTGGAGCTCATCGTCGAGCGCCACCGCCGCTCCCACCCGGACATCGAGATCGGCATCAGCGCCATCCTCCACCCCTCGAAGCGCCGCCAGGTCGCCCACGCCGTGCCCCACGTCCGCACCGAGTTCACCGTCCTCGCCGACGACCACGTCTTCTGGCCCAGCCTGAACTTCCTCCACGCCGCCCTCGCGCCCTTCGAGGACCCCCGCGTGGGCGTCGTCGCCACCCACAAGCGCGTCCGCCGCACGACCCCGGGCCGCTGGAGCCTCGCCTCGGTCCTCAACATGATCGGCTGCTTCTACCTCGAGCGCCACAACTGGGAGCTTGCGGCGTCGAACGCCGTCGACGGTGGCGTCTTCGTCGTCTCGGGCCGCACCGCCGTCTATCGCTCCCGCCTGCTCAAGGCCCGCGGCCTCATGCAGCACTACTGCAACGAGCGCTTCTTCATGCAACTCCTCGGCGGGCCCGGCGGCCTCGGCCCGGACGACGACAACTTCCTCACCCGCGAGGCCTACAGGCGCGACTGGCTGATCAAGTACCAGGAGACGCGCGACTGCGTCGTCGAGACGACCATCGGGGACGAGTCCGTCGGCAAGTTCAGGGGCCAGCTCATCCGCTGGGCGCGCACCACGTTCCGCAGCAACCTCTGCAACATCATCAACGACCGCAAAAAGACGCTCGAGCGCATGCCCTTCACCTACACGGGCGTGTACCAGGCCGCGCTTTACAACTACGCCCTCTTCTGGGACGCGGCCATCGTGTACTCGTACTGCCACTCGTGGCGGTTCGAGGGCTTCTACTCGACAGGTACGTACCAGCTCCTCGGGTGGATGTTCTTCACCAAGATCGTCAAGATCCTGCCGCACTTTGCGCGCCACCCCGAGGACTTTCCCCTCGTCATCTTCCAGATTCTCTTCGGGTACATTCACTCCTTCATCAAGTTCTGGGCGCTAATCACGTTCTGGGACTGCGCCTGGGCCGGCCGCGACCTGGATGCCATCGACGCCGAGTCAGAGCACTACGGGTATGCGCTCGACGAGACCTTCGGCTGGGGCGAGAATTCCCCGTACGGTAGGCACCGCTATGCTCGTTCTATCTAGGTTGACTTTAGGTTGCTTGTGTATGGTAAGTCAGAGGCTGAGGTCTGTATTATCCAAAGAGTTTGTATCATTACGCCGGTTGTTGTATTTGAATCGTCACATGAGTATTTGGCGTCTCAAGTTAGCGAAACATCCTTTTTCTAGCGTTGCTTTTCAATTCATACTGTTACTGAATATCTGTTTCTGTCTGACTGTTCTCGTATCTCAAACGGAAACATGGGATTGATCCTCTTTGGGCGTTCTCTTCCGGGTGCCCAGAAATCTCTTTGGACTTCAAGTCTTTCAGAGCCGCCACTTCGACAAAGAACTCTATCACAGGTGTCGTCGCTGGTAGCGACAAAAAACGTCGCTCAGGCGTTCTCGAGAAGCCGTTGGGCATTCTCAAACAATTACCCACCCATCATGTCTTTAGACTATCTCTGAAGCAGGTGTAGTTTGTTGCCAGACGTCGCGCGAGTGCTGCTGAAAAGATGGCTGAAGATTTAGAGTCGGGCCAAGCTGCGGCTGAGAGGTTGAAGCCCGGCAACGTTCAACGCTCCCACTAGAGGCTTAGTTTGGGCTGTTTCCTTCTCATTCACATGACAAAAGCTAAATACGACAAGTTGTTCTTCAGTTGTATCTAGCTATAAGTACCACATCGTCATGAATTGAAAACCCATGGGGACCAAGCGCTCTTCTCCTCTTCTCACTGAAATCATTGCACATTGTCCAGCGTCTCTCGGATGTCCAACTCTCACGGTACATGTAATCATGTCCTCCTTTTCGTCCCGAGCCGAGCCATTTTTCGAGGTCGCGGCGGGCGTCCCCTACGAGGCAGACAAGAATTGCACCATTGACATCTCCGGGACCATGGACTCCCCATATGCTCGACGCGAATACTTGCTGGGGGACGACTTCACCTCGTTCTGGTTCGGAGGCTACGAGTTCAACTACACCAACTCGACGACGGCCTACTGGAACGTCTGGATGCAGGACGCCCAGTACGACAGCAAGACCAAGGCCGGAGACAAGCCGTATAAAGCCAATATGTGCTGTAGGTTGCTTCGTCTCTCTTACTTTGAAGATCAAGCACTTAGGTTTCTGCTC
This sequence comes from Colletotrichum musicola, assembly GCA_014235935.1. NCBI lineage: Eukaryota > Fungi > Ascomycota > Sordariomycetes > Glomerellales > Glomerellaceae > Colletotrichum > Colletotrichum musicola. Next base: position 5,284 of record WIGM01000310.1, on the reverse strand, counting down.
TTTTTGTTCTTTTTCCTTTTTACATCTACTCATTCCCCACGAGAATCTGTCAAAATTGACCCTCGATCTGACTAGTCTCTCACTCACTACAGCCCGAAACTTTACTTACAATCAGTGGCACGACGAATGGGCGTGGGAGGTGATCTCGTGGGACTATTGCAATAGGACCCGGCTGAGATGCAACGGTAGAATCCCCGATGACACTCCCGGCGGCAACTACATCGCGGTTGCCATCCGGGACGAAGTGGGCACTACAAGCGCGTCCTCGGCCTCGAGCGACGAGTTCACGGTCGTCCAGTCCTATAACCCAACGATCACCCCGACGATGAAGCCAACATCCATCGAGCCTGATCCCGGCCCCGGGGTCGCTACGAGCCCGTCCACAGGCAAATCTCCCGCAACAGCTGCTGGTGGAGGCGGAGTCTCAGCGGGTGTCGTGGCCGGGGCGTCGGTGGGAGGAGTCGTCGCCCTGGCTGGCTTGATTACAGTGCTATGGATCCTGTGGAATAGGAGACGTCACCGCGGCGGTTCTTCGGGAGATGGGGCTGGTGACGGCGACGACGACGAGACAGGGAGACCGGAGCTGGATGGGCAGGCGGTGGTCGCTGCGAAGACGTGCGTCGAGCTCGACGGCAAGCCGTCCGCGATGGCCGAGCTGGAAAGCGGGCATCAGTGGACTCAAGGGGATGCTGCTGAGCTGAAAGGAAACGGTGTCACAGTCGACCAGGCTATTGAGCTTGGACGTCCTCCCACATCCGACGGTCGTGGTGGAGGATTAGAACGGACGGAGCTTGAGGGTAACCAGTCGAGGACTGCAGGGTGAAGTAGGTAATGATACAAGAGGTCGCCGTACGGCGTCGTAAGGAACGCAACACTGGTTATGAATCGTTGGCTGCAGTCCAAGGTCTGTCAGTATTGGATCTAATTGTTTGTAGTAAAACCGTTTGTTGTATCTTTTTCATCTTGCCAGACGGCTGTCTTCGTAATCTCCCGCTTGTCTACCCGCCAACTGAGGCTTCATTGCCGCCTGCAGCCATTTGACAAACCACCACGCGACCCTGGCTCCTCAAACCAGCACCACAGTGTCCTATTGACAACTCGACAGATTGCCAGATTTTCTAGCCACATAACTGCCGCTAAACATTGCCCGATCTGACCTGCAGGAAGAGATCTGCTGCTCCGGCGCGTGGCTGTGGTGACACAGAAGGCAGGGGATGACCGGTACGTATCTTCGTAAGGAGCTGGTCCGTGCAGCGCAGCACGGTAAAATGGGCGAGTACCTAGATACCCAAACCGCGCTGTATTCTGCTAGTTCTGCCTAGCAGGGCGGCGCAGCGACCCCGCAGCCGGCAGGCAAACGCGCTAAACGACGTCCCGGGCGTTCACTGGCTGACATCGCCACCTGTAACTAGGCAGCACCTAGGCCTCTGTGAGTGACACTTCTAGGTGCCTGGCCCGGAGAGGGAAAGATTCCCCTGCTGATGGTTGTAACTGACGGCGGACGCATCAGTTACTGAGTCGCTTTCTGTACCTAAAAGCTCCCAGGAAGGTTTAGGGTGCTAAATTAGGACCCCTCCCCCCCTTCGCTGAGACTCTGGGTCTTGTTTTCACTGGGTGTGGTTTCGAAGGATTCCGGGCTGAGGGGCATGTTTCTGCTGTGTGAGGCGGGATGCAGATCATAGGCGCACCGGTTGGTAGGTATGGTATGTTATCCTCTCGCAAAAACAGAGAGTACAGGTGGAGGGATGCAGTCTCCCGTTGTCCTCGGGTTGCCTTATCCTGCCTTGTAAGATTGTCTATCGTACATCTCGATATAAGACCTCGAGCCCTGTCCTGTCCAGTCGAAACGAAACCCAACATTCGCATCTTGTATTGCACCCACCATCGATACCACCACTCGACATCAAACCAACAGCACACAGCAACTACAACACCAAAAGATAGCCACAATGCCCTCACCAGCCACCAACGTCGTCCTCCGCAAGATAACCATCATCTCGTTCCCCTTCGCATTCACCCTCCTCCTGATCCACGGCATCATCACCAACTGCTCCTTCCCGGCCCTCGACATCCTCCCCCTCGCCGGCTCCGCCCTCCTCTCCATCCTCATTCTCCGCCGCGATCTCCTCGCCGCGCTCGGCTCCCCCATCCAGGCTCTATCCGAGTCCAACATCTTCGCCGCCGACGTCGTCCTCCTCGTCCTCGACTTCATCTTCCTCATCATCAGCTGGGCCACCATCCGCGACCCCTGGGACCGCGGCCAGATCGTCCTGGGCACCTACGGCACTGTTTTCCTGATGGTCGACTTGTGAGTTTTCCCTTGTTATTCTTTATCTCGCCGTTCCAAGCGCAAGCTGACACACTGAGGCAGCGGCATCCACGCGTACCTGTCCGTCTCCCAGCTCGGCCACATGTTCGTAAGACGATCCTGCGACTGCCCTCACTGCCGCGACGTCGCTAAGAGCCACTTCACTTCGAGGGTGTCCGAGTACACCCCTCTCAGCGAGGCTGACACCGAACCCGAGGTGATCGAGCGCAACCTGGAGGAGGGTGTGACGAGGGGCTAAGCGCGATCACAGAACTCATTTGGCATGGGTACGAAATAGACAAGAATATACGGCTTAGATACGGCTCATGTGTATTGGCGATGTATTGCACCTACGAATAAATGATAGACAATTTGAGATGAGATTCTCAAGAACAGAGTCGCTCACGCAGATGGATGAAAACATCGACGTGAACCGCAAGGGCGCGACCAAGCATCGGCGTGGCGCCCGGCCTCGGCCGCAAGTGGGGCCGTATACCAGACAACACCCGGCGGCTCTATCGACTGCATGCCGAATGGTCCCGCTCGTTGTTACACATGCAAGAGCCGAAGCTCTTATTTCTGAAAACCATTTTTCTGTACGTCCTCGTCTCTATTTGTCCTTCCGCGCCGTTATTACCTGCCTTTGCTACTGCAAGCGGGCAACGGGAGCCGCAAACTTTGAGCTTCCATCCCATCTCCCCGCAAAGCTTACCGTACTGCTCAAGTATATCCGGACCGGCTCGGCTTCGGCACCTCAATTGCCTTTTACTAGCTTACCAAAAACAAATGTAACGTTCTGTAGATCCCGGCCCAAACATATAAGAAAAGCAACGTAAGAGTTTATACTCGCACGTACCAAAGGCCATGCTCCCGAGCCCGCCATAACCGACCACGAAATCCTTGAATGAACTGCCGGCCAACTTAAGCTTCTCCCTCCGGATGTGCTACCGCGCGGGTAACCTAGAGGGCAATGGTACCCGCACACCTGATCCGACGTCACCGAAACTCTGGGTCCGATCTTGACGAGCTAGATCCCACATAAAGCCCAGTGCCTATCTTTCGACGGCACTCCTCCGCGCCCCGGACCAAAAGCATCAACAGACTCGAAAAATAATACTCCAGTGGTCGCCAAAATGCTCCTTGCAGATCCGTCTGTCGTGGCTTACGCAGGTCTCTCCCTCCTCACGATCCTAACAATCTACGTAGGCACTTTCCCCCCCCCCTCTCTATGACGATTTCACCAAAGTCAAACACAAGCTCACAGAACTAGCTCCTCCACAAAGCAGCAACCTCCCCCCTCCGCCATGTCCCAGGTCCCTTCTACACCCTCATCACCCACCTCCCCCTGAAATACCACGTCCTCGCCGGCCGACGGATGTACTTCGTCCACGCTCTCCACGCCCGCCACGGCCCTGTGGTCCGCATCTCCCCAACGGAGGTCGCCATCTCCTCCCCAGACGGCTTCGCCGTGATCCACCGCGTCGGCGGCGCTTTCCTCAAGTCCAGCTGGTACGCGCAATCCACCAAGCCGCCGGACGCCGGCCCCAGACACGAGACCAGCCTTTTCGCCATGACCGATCCGAAGCAACACGCCCAGCGCCGCAAGCTCTTGTCCCGGGTCTTCACCAAGCACTCCCTGCGTCGGGACTGGGAGCCCGCGGTGCGGGAGAAGGTTGTCCTCGCCGTGGACCGGATTTGTGACGAGGCAAAGGGAGGTGGCAGCTGCGACGTGCTGCGCTGGTGGACGATGATGGCCACCGACGTAGTCTCGCACCTCGCCTTCGGGGAGTCCTTCGGAATGCTGGCTCGCGGAGAGAAGAACGACTACGTCCGCGCCGTCGAGCTCACTGCCGCCCAGAACACGCTGCGCTACGAACTACCCATGCTGAACCGCCTGATGTCCTGGCTGCCAGAGTCTCTGAAGCCGCCGCAAGGTCCGGACGCGCAACTCGTGCTCCGCGAATACGGCCGGCGCGCGGTGGCGGGGCTGCGTAGCAAATCCGACGCCGACGCGGTCGACTCCAAGACGAACCTATTCAAGGGCGTGCTCGACGCCGCCGAGACCGGGGAGAAGGAGTGGCTCACGGAGGCCGTGGTGGAAGCAGACGCCAAGAGCATGATCTTCGCCGGCTCCGAGACGACGGCCGTGACGCTGACGTACATTGTCTGGGCGGTGCTCAAGCGGCCGGAACTGCGAGCGCGACTCGAAGAAGAGGTCGGCGCCCTTGACCAGAACTTCGACGACGCCAAGTTGGAGGGTTTGCTGCTCCTGAATGCAGTCATCGACGAGACGATGAGGTTGTACGCCGCAGTACCGGGGCAGCTCCAGCGTGTCGTCCCGCCGGGCGGCGCGACGCTGGGAGGTTATCTCATCCCCGGCGGCACCATCATCGAGACGCAGGCGTACACACTCCATCGTGACCCGGAGGTCTGGCCTGATCCTCTTCGGTGAGTATTATACCCACGGCCACTTGGTCTGGATCTCACATATCCACGTAGAAGCCATGCTGACGTTCTTAGCTTCGACGAAACCCGCTTCTTAGACCCTCAGCGCCTCACCCCCCGACAGAAGCTGCTCTTCTGCCCGTGGGGCGCCGGCTCCCGTATCTGCCTCGGCATTGAGCTCGCGAAGATGGAGCTCCGACTCGCCGTGGCGGAGCTCTTCCGGCGGTGCGAGGGCCTGCGGCTCGCCCCCGAGACGACGGACACCGCGATGGAGATGGAGAACTACTTCGTCATGTGTCCCGTCGGGCACAAGTGCGAGGTCACGCTACCGTGATGGCGTGATCGGCCCCGGAATTTGGCTCGGGTCCTTCGGAGCAGGTGGAGGGAGTTGTTACTAAGTCCCTAGACTGGACTCAGGTCCTGGTAAGGCGCTTGGTAAGGCGTCTGAAATCCGCCGGTCTCGCGAGACGTCGTGAAGTCTCCATCAAAACCTCCCCTCAAGATGACGCATAGTATTGGTTAGCGCTTGAT
>WIGM01000309.1:0-48715 GCA_014235935.1 Colletotrichum musicola | reverse complement strand
GTCAACGACTACAAGGAGCACGCCATCGGCGAGGGGCAGGGCGTTAAGGCCGCCGCCTACGTCGAGTGCAAGCCCGCCGGGAGCAAGCAGACCGTCTGGGGTGTTGGTATCCACGAGGATGTTGTCCAGAGTTCCCTGATTGCTCTTCTCAGCGCCGCCAGCAATGTGAGTTGTTTTCCGCATTGAAAATATGCAACGTTGGTTAGAGATTACTGACTTTTTTTCCCAGTTCGTCACGAGCAGACCTGGCAGCCCCCTGATTAAGCCCGCTGGCTCTCAGGAGGCGCCCAGCGTCGTTTCCGTCCTGGAGGAGAAGGCCAACGGCATGTGAAAAATAGGATAGGATTAAAACAAAAAGCATTTGATTTGAGCATCATTGTCATGTCTTGTGCTTGTCCATCTTCCACGTGTGATGACCCAGATGTGTAGAATGGGTGCAGGGGCAGTGGCTGCGCCCTATGGGCAACCACAGCATGGCCGCTCTCGCATAACTACGCCTATCGGCCTGAATTTGCATCTTTCGTGATAGCAGAAGGTATCCGCGCAGCAGCGAGGTGCGTACGTAGCCGACTTATCTTCGTCTCCAGCGCCTATAATTCCCGCCTTCGCCTCTGCGCCCCTACATCGTATGACTTGGAGATCAAGGAGTCGACACTTCATTAAATGTTTCACGACAGTATTCTTTTGCGTTTGGCAGGTCTAATATTCACTGAGAAATCGCTGAGAAACTTCTATTATACCGCGGTATTATTATTGGTGACGGCGCACATGGGCCCTGCTAGTCGCCCGGCCTCAGTGCCTCATCGTGGTGCCTTACTTCTTGCGTGCGAGAAGCGAGATTATAGCCACAGAGATCCTATGGCGTCGTCTTGTGCTGTTTTGCCCAGGCCTATCATTTGACGTATTTTGCCCAGAAGTTCTTTGGCCGTCTTGACGCTCGTTGATCTCTCCATGTAGCTGATCTTTTTCCTCCCACCTCGCGAGTGTAGAAGATGTTTGTATGGTATGCGGATGGTTTGGGCCAAGGCAAAGCTCTCTGCCTCTCAAGCAGTCGCGCATCATCCGAATTGCGGCCTCCCGTTTACCGCATTCCTTCCAGGTAATAGCCAGGTTGTTCATGCTTATCAGCGTGTCCAACTGTTCGTTCCCAAGCACTTTGCGGTGCTTCTCCACCAACCACATTTGCAATATCTCTGCCTTCTCCAATTGACCTTGATGCAAGTACGTCAATGCCAAGTAGCTTAGAGTAGTCAGCCTGTCGAGGTGCTCCTCTCCGACTACTCTTTCATTGTCCTCGTTACTTGCGTGAGCATGCCCTCTGCCTCTTTGAATCGTCCCAAATTGCTGTAGATCAGTGCCAGTTTGGCAATTGCAGTCAGGGTGTCGGGATGCTCCTCTCCCAGAACCCGCTTGCTGATGTCTGTCACTTGCGACTGTATCTTCTCGGCCTCTTCCCATTGTCGTGGACGCATGGATGTCGATGCCAGGTTTCCCATGCTCACCAGAGTATCGGGATGCTCCTCTCCAAGCATCCTTACTCTAGTCTCCACTTCCCATACTTGAAGCTTCTTGGCTTCATCATATCGACCTTGCAACAAGAAAACCTCGCCAAGAGTGCTCGTGGTTCTTAGTTTCAGTGTATCGTCAGCTGTCCTTTGTCTCTGGTGCCATGCTAGCACCCGTGACAGCAGCTCTTCTGCCTCCTTCAAACGGCGTTGCTCCACGAATAGTGCTCCTAGGTCAGTCATACACTCCATTGTATTTTGGTCCTCGCCATTAACCCTCTTTCAGATATCAGTAACCGATTGTAATATCTCAGCTTCTTTCAACCGGCCTTGTTTCAAATTGTTGGTTGCACGGTCATTGAACCAATTAGTGCATTATATCATCACTTGTGATGATGTTCTCCCTGGTTCAGTTGCTCTTGATTTTTATTCTTATTTTTGTGAAGTAAGTGGGCAAGGTGGGCGATATGGGTGGTGGCTATTCTGCCGGGCGGTGGATCACGTGATCCACCTCCTTCCACCACAGCCACCCACTATCGCAACACAAATGCATCAGTCCCAGGTTTGTCTTGCTATTCAACGCGTCGTCGTGTTCTTCTCCAAGCAGCCGCGTTTGTAGTTCAATAGCTTGCTGGAAACGCTCTTCGGCCTCGCGCCAATGGCCTGTGTAGTCATGGTACCCTGCCATGCGATACAGGATAGTCGCCCGCTCAATATTGCAGCTCTGCACGCTGGCACTGACATTACTCAGTAGGGCCTGCGCGTGCGGGAGATAGTCTCGGCATATGGCATGGGTATCGTGATTCCCGTACGAAAATATGTTTGCCATGGTCTTCAGGGCATGTTCGGTAAACTCAGCAGATTTGTTCTGGCTTGCAAGCCATTTCCGCGTGACCAGGTGCACCAGTCGATGCATGTCGATGGTTTTGTCCTTGGCCTTGGTGACAAATGAGAAAGCCTTAAGTGTGCCCAAAGCCTTTAGAATGTCATTTGTGGTCGCTTTGCCGCCTCTTTCGTCGCAGTACCTCATGATGAAGACTTCGGGAATGGCTTGGCGATCCAAAAGACTGATAACGGAGAGGATGTCGCTTGCGAGGGGGTCCCTCTTCTGAACCTGTTTGAAAGAGATAATCCACGTGGAAGTAACTGCATGGGGCGTTGTCGAATCTCTTCCGACTGCTTCAAATGGGTCGCTGAGTGCCTCCGCAAAGGCATCATCGCTTTCCTTAAGAAGGTTAAGATATTCCCGTGCTGAAATGCAGTTTTCTTGGATGAACGCAGCCGCTTGGACCAGTGCTAGAGGTAGATGCTCGAGTTGAATAGATAGAGCTGAGGTGTCCTTGGAAGGGAATCGATCACCAAGAATCCGGTGTAGTAGCTGCCGGGCCTCTTTTTCGCTCATCTTGGGCACTTCGACAAGCGAATCTGCGAGCGACTGCGCCCGAGCAAACTTCGTTCCGCATTTCTTGTCCCTGGTGGTGATAAGAATAGATCCTTGGCTACATTCCGGTATGTAGTCGCTCAAACGACTCGACAGCTTTGGCTTGTTTCCAGGGGCCGCGACAGTGTCCTCTCGGGTCAAAGCAAAGAATAGTTGCTAATCGTCAGCGTTGTCAACGACCATGATCCATCGACCACGACGTTCATTCTCTAGCCATTTACGGACTAGCATGCTGATGTCTAATTTGGGGTTGTCGTATCCTGGAATTTTGCACCGTTCTGCGATATCAGCGTAGGCCTGTCGGAACCGGTCCAGGCTACCGCCATGAACCCAAAAGACAGAGACCTCTGGAAATTGATATTTGATCCAATACACGAAGGCAAGAGCAATTTGAGTTTTGCTAAAATAGTCCGTTCGTAAACTTGCGGTTGGATGATAGCGAAGAGGCTTTTGTGTGCTCACCCGGTTCCACCGAGACCGAAAGGTGACATCCTCGAACATTTGCTTTGAGTAGCGAGGCCTTGGCTGAAACCGAAATGCTCTTGAATTCGACGTAGAAAGGCAGATCGACCAACGAAATCTGCATTGTTCACGTAAGGCACGAGGACTAGGTACACATAGTTAGCGCCCGAGACAAACATTGGGAGGCTGCGCTGCTAACATTTTGGACTTGAGTCTCCACGTCGGTCCCGAACTGCCAGAGCTCTCTTTGCAAGATCCCTGAGCCTTTACAGCGTTCGTTCATACTCGTGGTCCTCTCTGCCGAACTTGACCATGTCTGAATGCGACCTGTTCATAGCACATATGTGTTGCGGTCCGTTCTCCCAAGGCCGACAGTGAGTCGCCGACGACTAGGTAACAAGCACCACCTTCGGTCCGTCCATGCGCCATGATCCATTCTCGTCCTTCCGCAAGTCAGCCTGACGTTCCCAATCGAGAGCGTTGTGACATACCTGTTGAGCTGTGGGTGATTCCTGGGTTTCGCAGAAGCAGAAAATCTCAATCCGCTTTTCCGCCTTGGGACCTAGAGCTCGATGGAACTCTCGCTGCTGCATGGTGAGAATCTGGGAGTTGATTCGACTCATGGACCCGATGAGCTCTCGGTTCGCGCTGTTTCCCACCATAGGGATCAGTTGGCTTATTTCCATGCCATCATGGGGAACTCCAAAGAAGACAATGCCATGTAGAGCTTGGATGATGCGTCGTTCATTTTCCTCTCCAGAGTTAGCCATGTCTATGACAGCCTGGTTCGATCGTTAGCGTGGTGTCCGTGATCTAACACATAGAGGAAGCATGCAGCGGTTTGCACTGACCTGTGTGACAATCAGACCTCCAAGACTATGAGCCACCATGATCAAAGGGCGCATCGCTGGCCGAGAAGACGCCAGTACAAGAATGCTGTCGCGGAAACGATGTCGCGAGGTCTTCCAAGTTCTGGATACTATTGCTTTGGGCTACGACAGACTCATATCCGTATACTATGACACGCGCCATCGGGGACATGGTGTGCTCCCAGAGCAGATGGTGAGGTAGCGCGTCCCGTAACCACATGTGCTGTCCGCCTCTCTCTTTGAACGACCCGAATGCGTGGCCGCCGAGACCAGGTATCGCAACAATGCTGCTTTCATCAGTCCTGTTTGGAAGTCGCCATCAGGGCTCTACCTACTCAACTTTGTGGTGGTCGTCGGCCGAGGGTGCATACAGCGTCGTGAGTCCGAGAAAGTCGTCATCGAGCGACAGCGTCACGGCATTGAGACCGTCAGTTCGAAGAGTTTTCGATGGGCTTCTAAACTCCGTGAATGTTGCGGTGCCAGTCTTGGAGCGTTTGTGGGCTTCAATGGCGAGCGACTTGGCGACGGGGTCGACGCAGCCATCGTGGTTTGACAGGAAAGACTGCAGACGGGCTTCATCCCAGGCGGTCGGTACGCCCCGAATCCGGAACGTTTTGCCGCTGGCCGCGCCAGCGGTGGTCATGACCAGCGAAGAGCAAATTGGTATCGGGGCACAAAAGATGGCTCAGATCGCGAGGATGGCGACAAAGCCGACTGGACCAGGCAAAGAATGAGATTGTTGTGAAGGAGGGAGCTTTGATCTTAATCTGGCCGATAATCAGGCTGGAGGCAGGCAGCCAGCTTGGCAGCCGACATGGGTCGTGGCCTCTGGTCAGTTTCGATAATGCACGTTGGAACATGGGTACGGATATTTCCACACGACATTTGAATTACATACCGCATCTGAGCAAATCAATTCATTCCCTCAGCCCCGCTGCAAAGGGACTGGCAGAAGACGTTTCAGCGAGGCATTTTCGCAGCCCTTTATCTAAGGGGGCTATTATTTCACACCCCCTAGGCTGAAAATCCCACCTCCCACAAACATCTATACTAACGATAGGCAGTAGTAACAATGACGGACAACAACAACGATGACGGACGACAGCGACGATGAAGGACAGAAGCGACGATAATGGGCGACAGTAACAATAATAGTACCTAGGTTAGAATAGCTGGAGGGAATGTGAAATACTCAGCCTGGGGGTGTGAAATAATAGTCCCCCTTTTTACCTAGGCCGTAGAAGCTGCTCTATGATCGAAGTGCCACGGGCCTCCGTTAGTTGTACCAGCGACCCTCGACCGGAGGCTGTGGATCGTCGAGAACGGTCCCAAAACTGAGATGCCCGATCCGCTCCGGGGCCTGGTCATGCTCCGGCCGGCCGTACCACTCTTCGGGCATCTCGACCTCCCCCCACTTCAGCCGGTAATGGGCCATGTTTTTCGAACCGCCACTCTCCAGGCTTTCCTCCGCCCCCGAATCTGCGATAGACCGCGGCATGAGCTCGTCGAGCTCAGCGTCCTGTTCATCTTTGCGGTCGCCGAGGTCCGTAGGAATCTTCGCCAGCGGCGACACCCGACAAGCAGCCGCGATGGCTAGAGAGTTGGACCCGACGACAAGCGTAGGGCTGCGCAGGGGCTCCGTGGATAATGACCACAACAGCACTAACTGCATTGAAAAAAGAGAAATCAAAATCAAGAGAGGCAGAGCTGCAGTGCAGATCATGACGACAGCCCCTTGGGGAAGGCTTATGGGGTCGCTTTGGTAGACATCGGATGATTGGTAATATGCTGGTTGGGGGATATGTTAGCAGGAGTTGAGGTTTGAGGATGTCAGGGCCAATGTTTTGCTTACTGCCTTCAGAAACGAGAATAGACAATGCGTTTGACACCAGCCAATGACTTGCGACGCTGAATATAATGAGGCTGATGCTGTACTTGTATCGTAGTTGAAGACGATATGTAGCGACTTGTTGGCCTCTGGGGGTGGCACATTAGCTCTCTGCAGACTAGGAGATGTATCCTTAACGAGCAAGACAAACTTACTTTGGTTGAGTAACCCGTAATGGACAAAACTTCTCAGAGAATAGGGCCCATTCGCGGACCATCTCTAGACGGGTGATACAAGCGTTAAGCGCAAGATACCAGAGAGAGAGAAAGAGGTGCGGAGCGTTTACAACGAGCGTCGAATAGATGAACGTCAAGCTCTTGCCGATTGGTTGAAGACGATTTGCTGCCTCGATGGCATCGAAAACAGGCAACAAGTGCCTTTTCATTAGAACGGTCAGCGAATTCCATTCCCTAGATAGAAGCCGCCCCCGTTTCAGGGATGGTTTCTCGATTCCGTTTCAGCACTTACAGCCGCATACCATCCCGAATCTGCATGATGAAGCAACCTGCCGCTCCCGCAAGACCGAGGAAGAAGATGATGTGAGTCGTGACCCAAACTGTCCGAGGAACCGCACAAGCTCTGCGATGATGGTTCCCAATCTTGCCATGGCGCTCTATGACCCATTGCCGTGGACCTAGTGGTTCAAGTATGGTGCTTTTCGTCTTTCCGTCGGCTGACGTCGTCGTCTTCAAACCCCTCGTCCGGAGGATCCTTTGGGTAAGAAGGCCGGATGCCAATTCGTCGTCCTTCTGGTTGGAAATGAAATATGATACGGCGTCTCCCAGTGTGACGAGCGGCTCGCGCGACCCCAGAGCCCGCAGGACGACGACGCATATGACCACCTTGAGGAGGACCGACAGAATAACAGCGAAAAGTAGAGGCTTCGACAGCGCGACTGCGCAAGTCTGGTGTCGCAGCTCGGCGCGGCAGTATAATATGCTGTCCCAACCTCCCTGCGAGTGTGCGTCTTGAAGGTCATTATCCCAATTCCAGTGGCGTATGACCGGTAATAGCCCCAGATTCGTCACGTGCCTGCAGCTGCTTCTGCAGCCCGCCCGGGATGCGTTCGTAAAGCCGCTCATAGTGCACTGCACGGAGGACCAAAGGGTGTTCGGCTGATCCCGCGGGACAATCGGTTCCCACAGTTCGTCGGCGGCCGGGGTTACGTTCCAGACTTCGGATCTTGTCCAGCTGGGGCCCTCGGCGACGACGACCACGTTCCGGTACGCCTGCAGGCCGACGCAAAAGCCGTAAATCTGTAGGCACTCTTCGACTTCTAGTCGCTTCCACTCCGAGGCCCTTGCTGCCGTTTCCGAGACGTTGATGGCGTAGACCGAGTCTTCAAAACTGGGGCCGGCGAGATCTTTGAAAGTTGGTAGAGAAGCTTGATCGCCCAGGCCGTCGATGTAGGTTTCTCGAGTATGGAGACTCGCGCCTGGGAGGAAGTAATGGCCGCCCTCAAGGAACGATTCCGACGCAACTGTCATGTGAAAATCATCCATACGGCTATCCATCAGAAAGACGGAACCGTTGAATAGGACATGGATAGGCACAGACGTCAGGGCGAGACTGAGCCACAACGCCAATTTGAAACGGGAGAGATGAAAGGCATTCCGCCACGACGGAATACCGATATCCAGCCACGTTCCGCTGGTATGTGCAGCGTCGACCTCTTGTGGAGAGGGCGCATTAAGCACCTGCATGAAGAAATTCGAGGACACGAGGACGATCGTTGACAGGATGTTGATGAGCAGGTGCAGCAAGGTGTTGGTGACCTTTGCTTGGCCGGTTTGGCAGTCGGATTCGTGGAACTTCCAAGACTGCCTGAGGTCGCCGCCGGTTTCCGAGACGGCGGCTGCCAAGATGCCGATTAGTGCTAGCAGGACTGTCGACAGGAGCGCGACGTTCACGAATGCCATCCTCCGCCATCCGTCCGGGAGTGAGTGGAGGCTCCGCGCGAGTCGGGACTTGCGCAGGGACGACGGTATCAACGACATCGGAGGTGAGGATCGTAGAATCGCGCTGGGAAGGATGGGGAAAGACGAGCAATCGACGATTGGGAAAAGCTGAACATGTCGCTCTACTTTTGAGGTTGTGCAACTTGGCCAAGTCGGCTCAGGGGGCGCAGGCTTCCTATACTATAAATATTTTCACACCGCAAAAGGTTGGGTGCCTTGCAGCTGTCAGATATCTTTTCGGTTGGTTGGCTGGCTGTGCCGCTACCTTGGAGGACGTTGACTGGCAGACGCCTCTACACAGAAGCATTTTAAGTAGTATTAGGACAAGGGGTCCACTGTTAACACCATGACAGTGTCCTAACTGGCCAACGTAAAGAACTTTGGTTGAATCTGATCCCATTGCCCCTGTTATTCACCGAATATCCGTCCATCATTATGGTCTGATATGGATCTCAGGTCTCGCAGGACTTTCCACCAATGCAGTCTTCCAAATAATATGGAGATCAACAAATTCGGGAACCAACGCATTTGAGAACCAGCTATGGCGAGGTGTCACGGCTACTGACAGGCGAAGAGATATGAGAGATAGTCTTCTTTGAAGCTCTGGAAATACTTACAATATCCTTTTACTGGTATGAGGACCCTACGGCATAGAGGAGAAAGTGTGGCCGATGGCCAGGTTTCCTCTGAATGCGAACTGCCATGGAGCTTCTCTCACCGAAGCTCACCGAGCACACCTCGGTGACCCGGGATTCTGCCGTTGGGCCATCGACCGGTCTCGCTCACATTGGTGGAGTTTGCCTCGGCGAACCACGGAGGAGAACGGTGTTCAGCACCCAATCGCAGGGAGTCTAGTACCCCGCAATGTCCGCTAATTCGGATCCCCCGCAGCAGTCAATGCGGCCCTCCCCATGGGCCTCCCCGGGCGACGATTGGGCAGCCGGTCTGCTCGGTTTACGACCCTGTGCCCCTGAAGCCCCTGTGAAGATGGCGCTGTGGGAACGATCCAGTCTTTTTTCCTTCCTCCCGCATGACCTTCCGAATCCTTCTATATCGCGACGAAGACGACTTGGAAGAGGAGGACGACGATACCGACGAAGACCACGATAGATGCATGCCGATTATTGCACGCATAACAACACCCCGAGGCATCATCATATAGTAGCGGCAGCGGGTTAGGCAAGATGCACTCGCCGACGACGGTGAACGACACCGATTCAACCGCGACGCCCCTCGAAAGCAGCGGGTCTCACAGTCACTCTCACTCTCATCCACAATGTCAAACTCAAACTCACTCTCATTCTCACTCACACAGCCCCTCTCACTTCGCCGCCGCAACCCCAGACGCTTCGTCGACATGGGGCCTCGGTGACCCGACCACCTCGCAGCACCTCTCCTCCGAGGCCTCTACCTCCCCCGCCGAGTCGTGGCGGCTCGACGAGTTCGTCACCGACCCGGGCTACCTCGCCTACCAAGAGGAGCTGCGGTGTCTCATCTTTAACACCGCGCAGACCGCCGCCCCAACGAGGGAGGGCACACCTGAGGCTGCTGATGGTGGGTTTGCGGCGGGTGGGTTTGCTGCGCCGGGGACGATCTTGGGTGATGAGGCGGCGGCTAGGAGGCAGGCTGGGCAGATTCTGGGGACGGGGAGGAGGTTGGAGTATTTGAAGAACTACGTGGGTGAGGTTGCGCCATGGGTAAGTATCACACATTCATGCTGTTGGTATATACAGGCACAAGACTAACACATCACAGCTCGACATGTTTGACAGCGACCGCGCCTTTGGCATCCAAGTTCCTGTCTTGGCACGCAGTTCTCCGGCTCTTTTATATGCTGTGCTTGCTCTCTCGGCCCGCCAAATGGAGCGCAAGGAGGGCAAGCAGACGTCCTTTGACAGTCTGGAGCTGTACCAGGAGGCCATCCGCCTGCTCACGCCCCTTCTCCAGTCCAGAGACCAGAAGATCATCCCAATCTGCACCATCCTCTGCTGCTTGGAGATGATGTCCGCCAGCGCCCAAGACTGGAGGAAACACCTCGAAGGATGTGCAGCCCTGTTCGATTCCTTCTACGTCCACGGCTTCAGCGGCGGTCTCTTGCAGGCTGTGTTCTGGTGCTACGCCAGGATGGGTGCGTCACATAATCCACTTCTTCATAATCTACCTACCCTCTCACTAACATCCAACAGACCTCTGCGGCGCCCTCATATCAGACGGCACCGAAAGCACCCTCCTAACCCCCTCAAAATGGCTCCCCGCCGCCGCCTCCCACGACGAGGCCCGCGAGCTCTTCCGCCAGTCCGGCACCCCGGACATGCACGCCAACTACGCCGTCTACCTCTGCGCCAAGGTCTGCGAGCTCGTCGCCGACAGGACGCGCTACTTCGAGCTCGGCGACGTCGACTCCGGCCGCCCGGACGACCTCGCCGACCGCTGGCTCCGGCTCTGGGACGACCTGCAAGCCTGGACGCGCGACCGCCCGCCGGAGCTGCTGCCCGTACAGACTGTGCAGAGCAGCCCGTTCCCGCAGATCTTGTTCCTGCACTGGGCTGCCATATCGTCCAACCAGCTGTACCATACGGCCTGCACGTTGCTGCTCGGCTCGGCGCCGCGGCCGACGCCGGGTCCGGGTCTGGGGAAGCTTGGGGTTGCTGGGTCTGCGATTTGGCATGCTAAGTGCATCTGTGGCATCTCGCTCGCGAATCCGCACCAGGGCTGTCTTAACAACGCGATACAGCCGCTGTGGGTCGCCGGGCGGTTGTTGAGTCACCGGTCCGAGCACGCGCTGCTCGTGAAGTTGATCCGGAGCATCGAGGCCGTAACGGGATGGGGCACTTGCTGGCGCATCGACGACCTCGAGACCGCCTGGGGGTACAAGGTCCGCAAGGAGCTCAAAGTGGCCGACATGGCGAGATGAGATTCTGATTCGTGACGTTCGTGTCTTGTCACGGCACGTATTATTCACTACCGCCTCAAGGTATCATCATCCTCCGAAGGACCAGCACGGAAGCCGCGTCCTACACAAACCCCCAATCCTCCCGGACCCTGGCCGCGAACCCCTCGACGTTCCACCCCGTCAACGTCCGCACGCGCTCGAAGCACTCCAGGACGGCCCGCTGCTGCGGCTCGTACGTCATCCGCTGCGCCGCGAGGTACAACGATGCAACGAGGCACAGGTCCCAACTATCCCTCCGGTCATTATTCAACGCGATCCCGCAGACGCGCTGGGCGTGCCATAACGGCGACACCGACGACGACTTCTTCGCGCCTGTCGCCGCCGCCGTCTGCAACGTCCGCGGCCTGTTCTGCAGGAGCAGCAACATGGCGGTATGATACAGCTGATTCGCAAACACAGCAGCGCCGTTGGTGAACAGAATAATCGGGAACAAGGTCTTCTCCTCTTCGTCGCCGTCCCCTCCGCCGCCGTCCATCTCGACCATGGGCCGGAACTCCTGCGCCCGGCTGGCGTACCACGCCCCCAGCGCGTCGCTGAGCATTGTCCAGCGGTGGACTGGCGGGACATCCGTCGGGGTCTGGGGTGGGAAGCCGCCGGCGCAGAAGTTGGCCACCTTGGCGCAGAGGAGCAGCGGCTCCATTGTGTATTGGAAGATGGTCTCTGCGACGGCGGAGGAGGAGGAGGACCAGTGCTGGGAGATGGGCGGGTTGCAGCTTAGCTGCTCGGGGATTGATATCGGTGAGCCGGTGACGAGGGCTGCTGCTAGTTCTGGGGGAGGGGTTAGCAACTAGCCAGAGACGTTTTATGGATGCTTGGTACCTAGTCTGATCAAGACGGAGAGAATAGAGATGGTCTTTGGTGTTGCGTTTGCCAGCGCCATGTTCCAGAAGCCGTCGCTGATGATCAGGGGCAGCTCGTGCCAACTTCCTGGGATATTCAAGATAAAGCGGCACGCCGTGGACAGGGTGAGTTGCGACAGATCGCTGTCGCTGAAGGAAACGAGTCCGGACGGCTCGACCGCAGCTGCATCGACGAGGGCCTTGATGTACTCCATATCACCAGGCTGTACCACCCGTGAGTCTGCCTGTGATGATATCGCCGCGAGCGCCATCACGGAGTGGAGCACTGCCTCGGACTCGATCGCGAGCCGAGGGACATACAGGCCGAAGGTCTGACTCATGTCGCAGAGGTCGAGCTACGGAAGAATCGCATTAGTACGATAGCCAAACGGATGTGCCTGAGCAGAGACTCACCCATGGCGCGACTTGGTATCTGAAGTGCCGCAAGAGCTGGAGCAGTCGATCCTGTGGGATGCTACCGGGTATCGACGTCCGCGCCGTACTAGAGCTTCTCTCATCCCTCGTGGAGTTAGGCGAGACGGACATCAGATCCCTGGGGCTCACGCCCATCCCCTCAACGCCGCCCATTGGGAGATGTCCTGGACCGGGACCGGGTGACTGTGCCATCCCCGCCGGCGTGCCCTCGCTCCCGAGAGAGAGCAGGACATTAAGTGCCGTCTCATATGCGGCGTCATTATTGGGCGAAGCCCTCTGTAGCTGCTGTTGTTGCTGCCTCCCCGCGATGTCGAGGTTACGGACGGGAGATGAGAGGCTCTCATGGCCGATGCTCTGTGCCCGCCAGTGATGAACCTGCTGTTGCTGCGGCGGTGGGTAGTTGTTCGGCGCGATGCCCGGCTCGATGGGATGCGGTTTCGGTGTCGGTGGCTCTGGCGGGTGTGGCTGTGGATGTGGATGTGTTTGGAACGTGAGCACCGTGGGCGTATGTTGCCCAGGCGAAAGTACCGCGCCGGAACTCGTGACGGTGTTGTGAAGTTTAGTTTCTGCCGCCGGCGAGGAGGGGGATGCTTCTTTCGCAGCTTGCTGTTTTGATGATCCTGGGCCGACGAACTGGTCGTGTTGTAAGTTGGTATTGACTATATGTTAAGATCACGGGCTCATGCGTACCTGGAGTCTTGAGTACTTTGGAGTACCCGCCTCAGTCGCCCTTGGCGACGGCGAAACCGTTAACGCATTCTTGTTCAAGAATGTCAATCGCGGACCGTATTGGCACTCAAAGTTGCCATCTATGCAGCGTTGACATCGCGGTTTGCCTTCGTCGCCTGCGGTCGTGGTTGCGGAGTCAGCTCACCGCGTATAACCGAGGCTTTACGAGGGAAAATGGGCGAGTGGAGATGGAGGAAAAACAAAAACGTGCAACATGGGGGCAAACGTTCGATTAAGAATTAACTTACATTTCCTCCGTCGCATTCGACACTTTAGACATCCCGTCCGCGTCCTCTTGTGCCTCGCCTTGGACGCATTACCTCCAGATCCCCCAGCTCCGGCTTCAGCGCTTACGGTGACAGCAGCGGCTCCTGATACTGATTCCGTGTCGTCGGCCATCGTGCGCGCGGCTCAGACCTTCGCGACGTGTCTCTGGCATTACGGGAAAGGGGAGGAGGGGGTAATTTTGTCGGATTGGGAAGGCGGATGGCGCCCCCAACAAATAGTGGAGGGACCGCGGAGATACGCGGATGGGGGTGGGTGAAAGGCGAGCAGGGGGGGACGCCGCGTGAGTTGGTCACTGTCATGGTGGTGTGGTGGGACTCTTGGGAAGAAGTTGGGGTTGGACGGGGGCAGCGGCTGGTTGATCTGGAGACGGGTAGACGAGCCGGGGAGTTGTCTTTGAGTCATTCTAGTTGAAGAGGTGTCGATTGAGATTCCTCATGTTGATGTTGTGAAGTCATCGAGCCAACTTGAACACCACCAATTCTCATGAATTCAACACAGCACTACGGTCGGCAAACGTCCGACGCCTCGATGGCCCGATGGCACTTGTCACCGGCAGACATTATGCAACAGTTTTCTCGTTGGCGGTCAAGTCCGGCTCTTCGTTGCCCCTCATAGAACCCGGTCGAACACGAGTCAAACAGGGGGCCGCTTAGCGCGGGGATGCTTGCCATTTTCTGTCCCGAGCGGTTCCGATTACCACATTCGGTAATCCTAACCACTCCCCAACGATGCCCCTCCATGACGATGCGAGGAAATTCAGGTTCGGGGATGGGACTCTGCCCCTCGGAGGCGGGGTAGCTCAGAAAGAATTCTGAAATATTTACACTTGCGCTTCAGACCGAGCATCTCTCTGTCCTGAGACAATCTTGCTCTCTTCTCTCTCTTCCTCATTCCTCACATCACCAACTTCCCGTTTTCCCAGTAACCATCACAACTTCAATCACGATGGCCAAGAACTCCATCACCTTGGCCTCCGGCAAGGAGATGCCCCTCGTCGGCTTCGGCCTGTGGAAGGTCCCCCGCGAGACCTGCGCCGACACCGTCTACAACGTGAGTTCTTCCCTTCGCTGATCATCGACACCTCCCGATGGAACGCATCATAACTGACCTGAACGATGAAAACAGGCCATCAAGACCGGCTACCGCCTGTTTGACGGCGCCTACGACTACCAGAACGAGAAAGAGGCTGGTGAGGGTGTCCGCCGCGCCATCGCCGACGGCCTGGTGAAGCGTGAGGACATCTTCATCACCACCAAGCTGTGGAACAACTACCACCACAGGGAGCACGCCGTCGACATGGCCAAGAAGCAGAACGAGACCTGGGGCCTGGGCTACATCGACCTTTTCCTCATCCACTTCCCCGTCTCCCTGAAGTACATCGACCCTGCCGTCCTCCCCTACCCCGTAAGTTGTCACCGTTTCCCCGCGCGCTCTTGATCTCACTTCAGAGATTGCACCTCTGCGAACGTTGAACTAACACCCCCCAAGGCTTGGTGGTCCGACGCGGCCCAGACCATCGTCGAGCCTGACCCCGTCCCCATTCGCGAGACCTGGGAGTGCCTCGAGCAGCTCGTCGACGAGGGCGTCGCCAAGTCCATCGGCGTCTCCAACTTCCAGGCCCAGTCCCTCTACGACATCCAGTCCTACGCCCGCCACCCTATCTCCTCGCTCCAGATCGAGCACCACCCCTACCTCGTCCAGCCCGACCTCATCGCCATGGCCCAGGAGAACAAGATCGCCGTCACGGCCTACTCCTCCTTCGGCCCCCAGTCCTTCCTCGAGATCTCCAACAAGCGCGCCATCGGTGCCGAGGCCCTCTTCGAGGTCAACGCCGTCAAGAAGGCCGCCGCCGCCCACGGCGTCACCCCCGCCCAGGTCCTCCTCCGCTGGGCCACCCAGCGCGGCGTCGCCGTCATCCCCAAGAGCAACAGCCAGGGCCGCCTGCAGCAGAACCTCGAGGTCAACGGCTTCGACCTGTCCGCCGAGGAGATCGAGGCCATCTCCGACCTCGACCGCGGCCTGCGCTTCAACGACCCCGGCTTCTACCTGCCCCAGTACCCCCTCCGCATCTTTGCTTAAAGGTGTGCGGACAGTCTACAGCCTTTTAATGAGATTTTGGATGGGAAAAGAGATAACGGTGGCGAAGATGTTCTTTTAGACGGCCCTGGATAGGACCGATGGTTACCATAGAAGCGGCCATGAATTGATGAAAAGTTACTGCTACACACTGCCCCAGTCTCAATATCCGTGATTTCTGCTTTAACAACTCGCGATATGTTGAGATGTCTTGAACTTAATCATAGCATCACATTTCCTCTCATCGCATTAAGCGCAATGTCCCACTTCATTACCACGCGCTCCAATCAAGCTCGGAATTCGGCCGTGCTGCGGACCGGAACCCGGAAACTCTGCCTCTTTCTCTCTCTATCCAATAGCCGGGGTTTATCCGGAGACGGTGTTCTAGAACGCGCAGAGTGCTTAGGACTTCCCAATCCGGCAACTTGAAGCATCTCCAGACAGCTTCGGTCAGTTCCCCGCTCTCGGTCCCTTCTCCCCAATCCCATCCCCTCCTCGAGAACGCCTAAGCGATTGCAGTCGACAATTACTGCCGACCCAGGAAGAAGGGATCACACGACGAGAAATTATTTGTTTGGCGGGACGGGACGGGATGCGAGCTACATGGTTCTGGACAGCTCTCCACGAATTGAAACGAGACGGATTATCACCTCTTAATAACTTTTTTTCACCAGCTTCCATCTCCAAATCTCTCTCTTGTCCCATAGCTCTCCAAACCATCATTTGTTTCGCGGATACCCCCATTGGCT
Organism: Colletotrichum musicola; assembly: GCA_014235935.1. Classification (NCBI taxonomy): domain Eukaryota; kingdom Fungi; phylum Ascomycota; class Sordariomycetes; order Glomerellales; family Glomerellaceae; genus Colletotrichum; species Colletotrichum musicola. The sequence goes on along the minus strand of WIGM01000309.1, from coordinate 32,523 downwards.
TTCGTTGATTGATTCGAGTCGTTCCCTTCCGTCATCAACGGCCTTTCTCACCAAAGGTGTTTAATTCTCTCGACAAGAGCTCGAACCCCAACTACACGCACATCTCAAAATGGTCGCCACGACGATATCCCCCGAGGCACCCCTCAACGGTGTCGCGCCCGCTAAGAACGGCGTTGTCGTCGTCACCGAGGTCGAGAAGACCGCCGCCCCCGAGACTCTCCAGGCACCGCTGCCGAACCCCTCGCTCGTCGTCACTGCCGACCACCGCCTCAAGGCCGAGGAGGCGCCCGTCCTGGCGCCCAAGAAGGGCGAGGTCCTGGTCCACGTCAAGGCGACTGGTGTTTGCGGGTAAGACTACAGCTGCATGCGCTCCATCGCAGCTACGATTCATCTAAAGGAACGAGAACTTCCGCTGATCGTCTTCTCCTCTGCAGATCCGACATCCACTTCTGGAAGACCGGCCGGATTGGAAGCCTCATCTTCGAGGGCGACTGCATCATCGGCCACGAGGCAGCCGGCGTCGTGATCCGTGTCGGCGAGGGCGTCACAAACTTCAAGGCCGGCGACCGCGTCGCCATCGAGCCCGGTGTGCCCTGCGGCGAGTGCTTCCTCTGCACCGAGGGCCGGTACAACCTCTGCGAGGACGTCCAGTTCGCCGGTGTCTACCCCTACCACGGCACCATCCAGCGCTACAAGTGCCACCCGGCCAAGTGGCTTCACAAGTGAGTCGACGATCCTGGTCTTCCTCCCCCAGAGACGGTTCCCATGATGCTGACCACGACCACGAACCAGGCTTCCCGAAAACATCTCCTACGCCGAGGGCGCCCTTCTCGAGCCTCTCAGCGTAGCAATGCACGGTATCCGCACTGCCGGCCTGGCCCTCGGCGTCGGCGCCGTCGTCTGCGGCGCGGGGCCCATCGGCCTCGTCACCCTCGCCGCCGCCCGCGCCTCGGGCGCCCACCCGCTCGTCATCACCGACATCGAGCCCTCGCGCCTCGAGTTCGCCAAGACGCTCGTCCCCAGCGTCATCACCTACCAGGTCAACCCGTCCATCGGCAATGAGGCCAACGGCAAGGCCATCCGCAAGCTCTTCGGCGACGACGAGTACAGCGCCCCGCGCGTCGTTCTCGAGTGCACCGGCGTCGAGAGCAGCATCTGCACGGCCGCCTTCACCGCCCGCCGTGGCGGCATGGTCATGGTCATCGGTGTTGGACGCGAGATCATGAACAACCTGCCCTTCATGCACCTTTCCCTGGCTGAGGTGAGTCTCCCCCCTCCCTGGACGAGTCTGAGAGTGAGATACTAACTGTGGTCCTTTCTTTCAGATCAAGCTCGAGTTCATCAACCGCTACCGCGACACCTGGCCCGCTGGCATCGCGTGCCTGACCAGCGGCATCCTCGACCTCAAGAGCCTCATCTCCCACACCTTCCCGCTCGAGAAGGCCGTCGACGCGCTGACCCTCGCCTCCGACCCCCGGAACGGCAGCATCAAGGTGCAGATCGTGGACGAGGTCGAGTCGGAGGTCTTCTGAGATGTTGATGGTTCAGGGGGGTGCCGGGGAGTTTTGAAGGGGAGTTGCGTTGACATGATACTTGGGATGGGTAACGAGGTCGAGCATAGCATACTTAGCGTACTAGGCGTTACGGATAATGTCTATAATTAGAAGAATACTGGTATCTGTTCACGCACGAGAACACGTCTTTCGGGTGTAAGACAAGCACTGGTAGGGTTTCACGATTAGTTGTGCCTGTTGGATTCTCAGGGACAAGAAGGCAGCACATAAAGCACGTATGGGACTCTATGACTGGGATGATGATTCTTGATTGATTGTAAGCTAGGGAGGCATTCGCCAGCCGTGGATGTAGGAGCCGGAGCTTCGTCCGGCGGTGGTACGTGCTCGCCCACGTGACCTGCGTCGTCCGTTGATCCCGTTGAGTGTGCCGTATCATCCCACAGTGCCATTTCAAACTGATCTATTGCACTATTTAGCTTCAACGAGACCGGAAAGTCTCCAGGTTACTTAGACTAGCTCGATTCACTGTCAACTTTTAGTTATCCTTAAGCCCACTGTTGAAACTGAGGATCCACGGGATATTCCCTATCGGGCTTGTTGGTCCAGTTATGGTCTGGAAATCCCTCCGCGTTGTGAGCCAAATTGAATCCACGGCCACAGCGGTTTTCTTGGAAGAACTTGACGTCGTATCCTCCCCCGGGCGCTCTGCCTCTGGGCACCACCTGGACAAGCTCTTCGTACAGGCGGTGGTCCAGCCACGTGGTCATGTCCATCGGCACCAGCACCTGGTTGGTCATCCCGCCGGGCGGAACGATCAGCTGTATTCTCGCGGTGTACTCCTTGGCGTTGCTGATGAATATGTTGATCCCGTGGTTGCAGCCTGCGATGACCAGGTGGCACAGGTGGTCCATGAGGTTCCGGAACTGCGGCTCCTCCGCGGGGTGCGGGTGCCCCCTCTCGTCTCTGAGGATGGTCTGCAGCGGTCCGAGAATGTTTGTCTCCAGCCAGCCACCGGTTGCGGAACGCCCGGGCTGGTTGCCGGAGAGGTGGACCTCGAACGTCGCCTTGCCGTACCGGACCGTCACGCGCGCCTCGAGCGACGTTGGGGAGGCCACGATGCGAGCGGGTGAGCCGCTGTTCTGCAGCGAGACTGTCTCATCGGGGCGCTGGGCTTTGCTCAGGATGATGGACTTGATCCGAGCCCTTTTGGGGTGGTTTAGTATGTGGGCGGGGTCTCTGTAGTAATCGAGGGCATCTCCATTGGTTTCCTGTTGCGGTCTCGGTGGACTTGGCGGATGGGCTGTTGGGGCGGGTTCAGCTTGTTGATGCTCTCCCAGGTTGTGGAGGTCGCCATAGTCCGGTAGCCAATTCGACATCTTGATGCAGCAGTATCCCGATACCCCTGATGTTGTGTTTCTAAAGGTCGCGGCTGAGTTTGTTGGTTTGTTTTGAGCTTAAGTGGTAGAAATGTTATCTATATATATGGCTAGTGGCTTGGTGGGTGAATAACTCGGCCACTTCAAGAACTCATTCACCGTCATTGGGTGCCCTTGATCTTTGACTGACCATGACGCTCTCAACAGACACACCTTCAAGAAACGGAGGACAAAATCACATCAAAGAGCTCCTAGTGAGAGTATAGACTTTCATTTGAATTCAAGTTCACCGAAATGTAAGGATACTACTAATATATACTCATCATGTCTTTGCGCTGTAGCTGTAGGTGAGTTATATATCTGGGTGACTAGCAACGGGGTAAGGATTTGTATCACACGAGATTGAGTGGATGTTTTTATGCTACAGGAGATTTACAACTACTACTAGGTGAAGACCATGATACTTTGAATAAGTCTATGTTATGAACTTCAACCTGGATGTTGGAAATTTCACAAAACACCTGTCAGTGACAGCATAGTTCAAGCAAGAGACATTTCGAAATGGACTCGCAGGAGGCGTTGGAAAGACTGATGAAATATCAGTGCATCACACTTATTGTCACCTTGGCTCTCGATACTTCAATCGATTGCGCAAGTTTCTTGCATAACAGAACAGCATGCTCGAGGCATTTGGTGGCCATGCTAGCTGGGTTTCCGCGTCTGAACAGAGCTGAAGACGGGCAGTAACGGGAGTAGTGCAAAACTAATAAAAGCTCCGTGTGCTCTGGAGTGAACAGGTAATATTTGGCGAAAGTTGAACAAGGCAGATGGCGATTGCAAAATATATCATGGTCTGACTTCCAGTGTTCGTTGCCACCTCAACAGAACTACAACAGTCGGACCCTTGATTGAATTGGGAAACTGGGCGTCCAAGCCATGGAGAGATTATCAATGCTACTGGCCAAGGTGTTCATGCAACCACAAACTTTCCACCAAGCCGCGCGAACTCTCGTCCGTGTCCGCTGCAACGGTTCGTCTGAAGAAAGGTTACGGTTCACCAGGCACCATTTAAACGAAAATTGTGCTGCCATGTTTCTTCACCAACTCGAACTCCGATACTCGAGACTTGGCCATGGTCTCCCCAATAATATCGACTCAGAGGAGGATATGAACAACAATTGACCGTTGAATCACGTTGAATCACGTTGCCAGGATCCCCAGAATACCTGCGTTAGGCTGTGTCAGAACCTGTTGTATCTTCCAGGGAGCGGGATGAATACCCTTGACCGGGCGCTGCAGTGTGCGAATTAGACGATCAACCAGGGTCTCTTATTCCCTGTCGCGCGACGCCAATCACTTCCGTAAGGGGTCTTCCCCGAAGGATCTCCATCATCTCGCTTTTGTTCTTGTTGGTTGGCAGGATTCTGGAGCTCGGTTGGAAGAATTGGCGGAAAATCGCGCCATTGTGGGAAGGTGAGAGAGCACTTGGCCTTTCGACTGTGTTGGTTTCCACAATTACCCCTGACACTCAAACTCTCCAGACTCGACCAACATCGGGTTCGTGTGGCTGGTTCTCTTATTGGATTTGAAAACACCACGAAATCAGCAGTAACATATGCTGCGAAAGGTTCTGGCAGGAGACATCATCCGCGCCCACTTCCCTCTGCCCGGGCGTAAAGCACGGGGGCCGCAACTGGTGCTCCAGAACCCCTGCATTGGCAACTCCACTGTCCCGAGCACAGGCACCGACACCAAGAGAACATCATTTACTAAGGCTTATAACTAATCCAGGGAGCCATTATTTCACACAACCTAGTTGATTAATTTATATCCCTCTGATTATTCCAGCTACTACTATTTACTTTTAGTCTATTCTTATTGCTATGTATCGTTCTTACTATTGCCCGTTATTATCGCTATCGTCCGTCGTCGTCCCTGTCGACCGTTGTGCGACGGGTTCTGGCGGTAGATGGCCTCGTTGATATGGACAATTCTGGTTCGTGGGTATCGAAAGAAGAAGCTGGGAGTAAGGGATTCGACCCAAAAATTGATTCGTGGCCCTAAGTCTATGTTTTGACATGCAAGGTCCTTCCAATCTGAGTCCAAGAGAATCCAAGATGGCGAATTAAAAGGCCTTTCCGCTGGTAGGCTTGTCGCCCCCCTTGAAATCGCTCGAAGACCGAGACCCAGCAATGCTCGGGCTCGATTCGTACTGCACATTCACATTCGTCGTTCGCACGATCCCGTTGTACGTCATAATCTCCTCCTCCGAGCCCGTCGGCGAGGCGCCTCGGATCTCGGTGCGGTGCGCCCTCGACCTCATGTCCTTGAGGGCAAAGTTGTCGTCCTCCCGGACGCCGGTGCCGTCTCGCGGTGTACCCATGCCGTATCTCCCGTAGTATCCGGCCGCCCCGGGAGTCTTCTTGGTAGTCCCGCCAAACAGACCTGGCATCCACCGGCGGAAGAGGGGTCGCAAGGCCGGGACGCATGCGGAGAAGATCGCCAGGCTCACCTCGACGGTGGAATACACCAGCCCGATGTCGTGGAAGTGGTCGGTGCCGGGCTGGGGTATGGTGAAGAAGAGCTTGTAGATGCTAATGACGCGGATAACTGCAATAACCGTGACCCTGCGTTGTCGAAATTGGTCAGCTTGCTTCGCTGCTTCCACGGAAGATGGCACTTACACTGCCCCCATCAGAAACACCCCAATAACCGCCATTTTCGCCGCCATCGGCATCTTGAGACCCAAGAAAATCCAAAACGGCAGCGCAAGAACCAGGATATCAGACAGAATGGTAAGGCAGGACGCTATAACGTGGAAGGAGTTGTCGATGCATTTCGTGTTCGGATCGGCCCGCAGAGAAAAATCCCAATTCGCCTCCATCGGGAGGCATTGGAGCAACGCCGCGAAGAAGATAGCGACAGCATGGCACGCGTTGAAGATGTTCAGCCCGTGGATTGACAGCCTGATTGATCTCTTCTGCCCACCCAGCCGGAACAGGAACACGAGGATCGAGGCCTTCACAAGGGCCAACACCGGATTGTAGAACATCTGGACCAGGAAGTTCCACCACAACCCCGGCTTCATATCGTAGTCTTCTGGCACGTCGACGGCTCGACATCCGAAGTATCCCAGTTTGATGTCTGCGAGTCGAGAAACGTTAGTGACACAGTCGGACCGTGCCATTGCTGGTGACTTACACATGTAGAACGGCGGAGTCATAAGTACAGCACAAAGCTAAAACATGCTGTTAGTCTTTATACCCTATTGTTAAACTGACAGATGTGTAGGAAGGTCATACCAGGGCCATGCCACACAGCCAGTCATCTGTTAATTGCAGATCAGCAAAGTCCATACTGAGATTTTCTATGTTGTCTACGTACCCAAGCCCCATTGTCTGGTGCTTAGTCGGCTATACGCCCGTAATGAATAAGTAAAGATAGACAGGGCTGGGAAGAAGAAGACGATGAAAACAGCGGTCCGCTGAAGTGGTGGAGTTGGGATCGTCAGGACATCGGGATGAGGCGGGCGACTTCGCTCCAGCAGGTCTAATGACATGACGGCCGAGCTTCAGATCGGATTATCGGCGATCGACAGGAAGCAAAATCTTCCAAGAATTGGATTAGACGCAACAGCCGGCGACCATTAAAGAGATCCGAAAACGAAAGCAACTAAGTCGAAAACCGGAACTTGACGAGGCTCAGACGGCTTCCTATATGCACATTTCTTTCAACATACACGTACCTTGTTCCTTACTGTTCCTCTCTATTTCCCTGACTAAGAAAAGATACAGCCGGCATACTAGCGACGTGGCCTGCGGGGTTGGACTGAACTTGACACACGGAGAAACAGGCACGTCAGGCAGGCCGAACATCGATCAATCAAAGTTTTCCGGGTGGCCGGCGAAAGATACCCTTCCCTCCTCCGGGCACCAGCTGTGATGAGAAAAGGATCGCTCCCCCAGAATGTTACCGAGCTCGCTCGTATGCATTGAAATCCATATGGCTCACTTCCCCGGGCCAATTATCATCGAACAGATGCGTTCAAGAGGCGGGCTGTCTGGCTCGAGCCGAGCCCATTTCAACAAGGGAGTCGAAAGTTTCCGTGAGAGGTGCGAGATGAGCATGCGCGAACCAAAAGTTCGCAGACAACCAAGAGGAAAACCCAATATGCCGAAGTCTGGTGTGGTTGCAGAACCATATATATCCTGGCCCTGCTGAGCACGACTTGCAGGTGTGGTGTTTCGTTGAAGAGGGCGACCGGTGTGTAGGGGGGATTGGGAGGAATTTGAGAAAATCCTCCGAGGCTCCCGCCTTGGTCGCGGCACAGCTGGACGTGCCAGCTCGGGAGGGGAGTAAGAGGAGTTCGAAAAAAGCTACAGGTTCCAAAGACTCAAATACGGGTGTTAAAATGTGCCCTTAAAGGTGGAAAAGTCGGAATATGCTTTCTGATTTCTGAGAAACCCCATGGCCGCCAGCGACCTTCTCATGGAGCTACGTCGCGACAGTGCGATGGGACGGATAGGGCCGTCAGCCCACGAGCTTCCGTATCCCGCAAGCTAGAACAATAAGTAGCCCTGGATAATTGTCCGTCTTGGCCTCCTTCCAGGCTGCCGAGTTGTCCTGAATTTGGGCGTTAAAATAGGCGGCTTGGCGAGTGGCAAGGGAATAAATCTTGGTGTCGTAAACCATCCTGCGACCCCTGAGATTATGCAGGACCAACGGGACATCACGCCCCAACCATAGGCCAATGGGTTCGCGACAGAGGCGGGATGGAGTTCCCGTTACGTTACGAACTGCAACGCTGTTCGAGGTCTCAAGACAGAGTTGATTTTCAGCAATCGATTGGTCGAGGTCGAACAGTACTTCCAGTCAGATAGCCCGAGCTTGACTATAAAAGCCTACGGGAACGATGTTGGACGTTGGAAAAGGCTCGGCTCCCCGTAAAACAGAGCACACACGCCAGCGGCACGGCCACGGCTCTTGGGGAAACACCCGCAGCAGATTGCCGTAGTCCCGCCGTCCGTCGACGGAAACAGTGGTTTTCTGGGGGTGGTCGGGGGGCTGCAGGTGGCCAATTTCACTCCAACCCGGTCTTGCCAAGGTCTTGTGTGGAGGGGATCCCTGCTAGGCGATGTCGAAGCCCCTCCTCCCTCCTCACCCCTCTCTGCTGCAGCAGAGGATGGGGAAAAGCTGTCCCTGGGATGAGGATCCTGTTTCCGCCATGCCAGCTGGAGCTCTTATCGATGGTGCGCTTCTCATTTGTATAGAGTCTTCATCTTGCATGCGGACATGAACTGCCTTTCGGGCACCCAACGCCATATTCCCTCGTGGCGGGAACGTCGAGCCCGAATCGACAGGAGGAATCATGCAGCCGACGTCTAATAGCTGACCAATAGCCACGTCTGTGGAGATGTGGTATCGGGGAGTCGGCCGCTGCGTTGAATAGTCGTGGTTAAGGTGGTCATCTCTGCATGTATATATCCGCTTGGGATGAAGGCCGATCTCCGGAGAACTCTTCTTCCTCTTCCTCCTCCTCCCCTTCATCCTTCCCGCGTCCAAGTCGAAAGGATCCCACCCTCCTTTAACAAGCGGCCTTCCTCATCTTGTCAAGATGTCATTCCTCGCACGAGCACTGCTGCTGGCCGCGGCCATGCCGCTGTCCAGCCTCGTCGGTGCCCAGAACATCGTTGTCGATGGTCAATCGATCGGTAATTAGTTTTGGAAGCCCCCACGGAGAGGCCATTGGCTTACATTTCTCCCAGAGGCCACTGAGTCCTCGGTTACCCCGGCCGCTGAGGAGTTTCCGGAGGCCGATATCCCGGAGGAGAGGATCCAGTTGACAGACGCCGTGCTGGCCAATCTCACCCAGCTCGAGCTCAGCAATATTTCGCTCTTTGCGTTCCCTGACACCCAGGGAGCTCAGAAGCGGGCCCTCTCCAACAACAAGTGCAAGACCTTCCCCGGAGACCTGCTCTACCCCAACGAGCTCGTCTGGAAAGTCTTCGATCTTCTGACCGGCGGTGCCCTGATCAAGACCGTTCCCATTGGAGCTGTCTGCTATCCTGGGGAGCAATACGATGCCAAGAGGTGCCAGTTCCTCCTCGACAACTGGTCGAGCTCCGATACCCAGTCAGTAACCCCGTATCTTTACGACCTCAAATGAGATTTCCAGCTGACTCTCGGCAGCGATGAGGACCCCACCTCGGTCATGTCCCCCCTCTACCAGGGCGCGACCTGCCAGCCGCAGTACGCCGCCAACAACAGCACCTGCGAGATCGGCGGCTTCCCTTCCTTCTCCGTCAAGGCCACCAACGTTGCCCAAATTCAGCTGGCGGTCAACTTTGCCCGCAACCTGAACCTCCGCCTAGTCGTCCACAACACCGGCCACGACTTCCTCGGCAAGAGCACCGGTGCCGGTGCCCTGTCTATCTGGACTCACAATCTGAAGGGTCTCAAGTTCATCACGGACTACGAGTCTGCCGGCGGCTACAAAGGCCCCGCCTTCAAGCTCGGGGCCGGCATCCAGGTCTTTGAGCTCTACGAGGCTGCCGACAAGGAGGGATACACTGCCGTTGGTGGCGAGTGCCGTGTAAGTAGACAGTCTCCAGCGAAACGCTGATGTCGGCTGACCTTTGACAAGACAGTGGGCGTTACCGGCGGCTACCTCGCAGGCGGTGGTCACTCTCCCATGAGCCCCGTCGCCGGCTTGGGGTCAGACCAGGTCCTCGAAGTCGACATCGTCACCCCCGATGGTCGTCACATCACCGCCAACGACAACGAAAACAAGGACATCTTCTGGGCCGTCCGCGGCGGCGGCGGTGCCACCTGGGGCGTCGTTACCTCCATGACCGTCCGCGTCTACCCCAAGACTAGGTTCTCCGGCCTGACCTGGAACATCAACACGGCCGAGGCCAATGTCTCCTCTGATACCTTTTTCGCCGCCCTGGAAACCTACTGGCGTCGATTCCCAGAGTTCTCCGCTAAGAAGAGCTATGGCTACTCGAAAATCTTCCCCGCTGGCCCCGAGGGTCACCTCTGGGACATGAGCCCCTGGCTTGTCCCCGGCATGGCCCTCGAAGACTTCAAAGCCATGGTCGGCCCTCTTTTGGAGGACTTTGCTGCCCTCGATTTCCCGCTCGATGTCGAATTCTTCGAGCGTGACGACTTCTACAGCACCTGGAGGAACCACTTCCCCTTGGAGAACGTTGGCAACGCTGAGGTCCGCACTGCGTCCCGCCTCATCCCAGAGCGTAACTGGGAGGACCCTGCGACCCTCGACGAGACCATCGCCACCCTCCGCAGCATCGTGGAGGAAGGTTCCGCGCTGATCCATTACAACATCAACGCCGCCGCCCCCGAGGACGCCACCGCCAGCGCCGCCAATCCGGCCTGGCGCGACGCCCTCATGTTCGCCATCATCGGCAGCGGCTGGGCACCCACGGCCTCCACCGAGGAGATCAAGACCGCCAACGTACGAATCACGCACGACTGGATGGAGCGTCTCCGTCAAATCACCCCTGGCGGCGGCGGCTACGGAAACGAGGGCGATGTCATGGAGCCAGACTTTGGCCAGGCCTTCTTCGGCTCCAACTACCCCAGGCTCTACGAGCTCAAGAAGAAGATCGACCCCTGGGGCGTCTTCTACGCGCCCACCGCCGTCGGAAGTGAGGACTGGTACATTGCTCGCCAGGAGGATTGGCTTACTCTCCAGACCGACCGTCTTTGCCGCAAGTAAACACGCATGAGCATAGTTGCAGGACCAGTGAGAGACAACTCAACAAGCGGGTAGTCTTTTGTACAGAACCCAAAGTGACTTGATTATTATACATTAGTTACCGATACGGCTAAGATAATGCCAATCTCCTAGTTTTTCCCCGCTCCCAACTCCTAAAGACTGTGTAAATCATCACCCAAACAGGGCGGTATTCAAACACTGGATAATCGCATTACCGTCTGTGATACCCGAAGAGAAACAAGCCGATGGAGCGCCCAACGCGAACGGTCCCAGGGCCCTGAGACAGAGAGACACATTGGCGGCGTCATTGGCCACGCCTAGCTGTAGACAGGTCTGCGGCAGTGTAGTTATGCAGTCCGTGCCAAGGGCGCGGCGTAGGCAAGTCACGATCGACTGCCCTTGAGTCAGGATGCTGATGACGCTGGTTATCAGACAGCTCGCGACGTCGGTGACGGAAGTGGCAATGACTCCAAGCGCCTGGGTACAAGCCGGAAGGCTGACGAGGAGATCTAAGCCGTCCACGGTGGAGAGACCCAGACAAGCATCAGGTAGAGAGGGTATGACACAGTTGGGAGGTGCTGGCGTCGGGGTGGGACAGAGCGCCGGATCGGTGACCGTGACGACCCTTGGCCCGGTGTTGAACGAGTTCTGGAGGCATCCGAAGATTTCCAGTCCCGTCGTAAGGGACGTGATGGAGTTCACCGCAAGACAGAGGGCGGCCGCGCCCGCACTGTACGGTCCGAGAGCTAAGGAGCATATCGGCAGGTCGACGAGCAATGCGAGGCCGTTGCTGGCCTGGAGATCAATGCAGGGCTGGGGTAGTGTTCCGGGACAGGAGGCTGCGAGTGTGCGGAGGAGGCATTCGGCCATCGGCTGGCCACGCGGGTTGAGGATGACGTCGAGGTTGATTACGAGGCATGTGGCCACAGGACCCACGCCCAAAGGACCGAGATCCAGGAGGCAGCCCGCTGTGACTGTTGTAAGAGTCAGAAGGTCATTGGCCTGGGGAAGCTGGGCGCATCTTCCAGGAAGAGAAACGGCGCACGACGGGGTGGATGTGGGCGTAGCTGTTATAACGCAACCGGTGAATGACGACGAAGGCCGGACGATGGTTGTTGTTGGTGTAATTGGGGTTGATCTTGGCACCAACGACGTCAAGTACGTGGAGGAACTGGTCTCCTGCGAGGAGGTGTCGGCGACCGAGGAAGACAGCGACAGAAGCGATGAACTGGAAGAGCTGGTAGTATCGCTACTGGAGACGCTCGATCCTTGTGTGCTGGAGGCGATGGTTTCCTGGCTGGTTGATGAAGAGGCTGTAGAGGACGGAACTGGCACTGAAGAGCTGGAAGAAACAGTATCCGTGGTGGCAGAAGATGAGGATACTGTAGAAGAGCTAGGCGTTGAAGAGGTGGTAGAACCGGGTTGCTGAGTAGTAGGGGAGCTAGAGACTGAGGAAGTGGTACTTTCCAAAGAGGATACTGTGGAGGAAGAGGAAATAGTGGAAGACAAGGATAATGTCGAAGAGGAGGAGACAGCCGAAGAGAAGGAAGTGGTCGAAGAAGAGACAGTGGTGAACGAAGAGTCCGTGACCAAAGAGGAGGAGCTACTTGTGCTTGGGTTACCCGAGCTCGATAGCGAGATGAAACTTGAAAGTGAGGAAGTGGAACTGCTTTCCTGGGTGGTGAACGTAACGGCCGAAGAACTAATTCCCGAAGAAGTTGAAGTGCTTTCAGTGACTGTGGAGGAAGTCACAGCCGACGTAGAGCTGCCCTCCGAAGAACTGGACGAACCGGTAGTAGAGGAACCCGGCGTGGTCTCCGACGACGAAGTTGAAGAGCTGGAAGGCGGTACAGGTGAGGTTTCCGTCGGTATCCTTGATGAGCTACTACTTGTCTGCGTGGATGAGCTGATCACCGGGCTACTGGAGGAGCTGAGAGAGGTAGTAGATGTACTTTCGGTATTTGGCCGGGAAGAAGTAGAGGACGCCGTTGATGAGCTCGTACCCGAACTTCCGGAAGAGCTGATCAAGTCCGTGGATGAGCTGGACGTTACACTCTCTGAAGAAGTGCTGGTGATGGATTGAGTTGACGAAGTCGAGGATGAAACATCAGACGAGGTCCCAGATGAGGTACTAGATGAAGCACCAGATGAAGCACCAGATGAGGTATCGGATGAGGTACTAGATGAAGCACCAGATGAAGAACCCGATGAGGTACCGGATGAAGATGAAGTTCCGGATGAAGATGAGGTTCCGGATGAAGATGAGGTTCCGGATGATGTGGCAGTTGGCGTAGAAGATGAAGTGCTTGACGATATACTGGAGGAGATCCTAGATGAAGTGCCGGACGAAGTGCCGGATGAAGTACCAGATGAAGACGAGATTACCGATGATGTGGCAGTCAATGTAGAAGATGACATGCTTGACGATACACCAGAGGAGGTGCCAGATGAGGTTCCAGACGAGGTTCCAGACGAGGTACTTGATGGAGTTGCGGTCGAGGTATCAGACGAGCTAACGGTTCGTGTCGATGAGCTTGAACCAGAGCTTGCGGTCGTGCTTGCAGAGGAACTAGCAGATGTCGAAGTAGATGGTGCCGTTGAAGAATCAGATGATATAACAGTGAGAGTGCTTGATGAGCTGACTGAGGGCTCTGATGACGATGAGCTTGAAGCTGAGCTGGTGCTTCCAGATGAACTATCTGTAGATGCACTTGAGCTTGCTGTTGAGCTTTCGGAAGATGTGATTGTGGGTGAACTAAATGAGCTGCTTGAGGACGAGGTCACAGAAGACGAAGTCAAAGAGGTTGAGGCAGCAGAAGACGAGGTGATTGAGGACGAGCCGGCCGATGACGAACTGACTGAGGATGCACTCGTCGAAGTTGAACTAGCCGAAGCTGAACTGGCCGAAGTTGAACTGACTGAGGACGAGCTGTCTGTGGAAATCACGGAGGAACTGGCTGAAGACGAGCTGATGGACGAGATAGAAGAGCTTATTGCCGAGAACGACGAAGAGCTGATATCCGTGGTGGAAGTACTTGTTGAGAGCAGCGTGGAAGACGATCCAGTGGATGAGCCCGTAGTAGTAGGTACCGACAATGTGCTGGGAGACACTGCGGAGGAACTCGACAGTGAGCTTTCGGAAGATCCGCTCGAACTGGTTAACGTGGAGGAGCTCTCTTGCGATGTAACTGGCGAAGAGGTTGAGCTTGCCGATGAAGTTGCGGTCGGGGGAGTTGGCACAGATGAAGTGAAAGAAGGCGGTGGAGGTGGCGCGGGCGAGCTGGTAGTGGAAGCTACACTCGAGCTCGTAGATGAAGTGCCGAGTCCTGATGATGAGCTATCCGACACCGTATTGGATGATGAGCTTGTGCTGGAAAGGGAAGGGTTGGAAGAGCTTCCCGACTGGCTTCCAGACGACGAGCTTGTGGTGGAAAGCGTAGTCTGTGCTGTGGATGAGCTCACAGTGGGATCTAAGGAACTTGTCGACGAGGATTCCGAAGAGGTGGATGGCCCGCTGGTGGACGATGTCAGAGCTGAGGAAGTAGTGGCGGTGCTTCCAGTGCTGCTCTCCCTCGTGGTCTTTGTGGCAGTAGAGGTTCCCACGGTGTCCGTGCTTGTGGAGGTTACCGTAGATGTCGCGGTCTCTGTTCCAGTATTTTGACTCCTTGATGAGATTGAAGAAGCAGCAGTAGACGGGAGACTGGTAGAAGTCAACTCCGGAATAGGCGGGTCAGTAGGCAACGTGCCCCCTGAAGATGAGCTTGTAGCTGAAACTGAGCTGCTCGTAGTGGTGATTGTGCCAGTCCCCGTCGAAGAAGTCGAGGATGTGGAGAGGAGAGAGTTGGGGAAGAAACTAGTTGACGATAGGTCAGTTTCTGAAGAAGAGGTCGCCGAGGTCGAAGATGACCCAGTTGATGAAACTGTAGTCGTGGAGATGACAGAGTCTGTTGAGAGTGTTGACGGAGAGGTTACGGTCGATGAGGACTCAGAAGCCGTGGAAGACTCAGTCAAAGTAGCCGTAGACGTCGAGAGAAGCGAGTTGGAGAATATGCTAGTTGTTGTCGTTGCGGTATCTAAAGATGAAATAGCCGACGTCGTGGACTGGTCTGTAGAACTTGTCGATGTTGATATGATGGAGTTGGGGAACACACTAGTACTTGACGCAGAGATCCCTGAAGAAGAAGATACGGAGGCTGTGGATTCTGTGAAGGCTGTTGGTGTTGAAAGAAGCGAGTCGGGGAATATGCTGGTAGTTGTCGTCGAAGTCCCTGACGATGAAGAAGCTGATGTTGCAGACTCTGTGGGGTTTGTGGATGTCGAGATGATTGAGTTGGGGAATACACTCGTACTCGACACCGAGCTTCCCGAAGAGGGGGAGGCTGATATCGTGGAAGAATCGGTTTGGGAGACCGTGGAGATTGAAATGATGGATTCTGGGAATATGCTGGGGGAGGAAGTGGAGGTTGCTGTGGATGACAATGAGACAGAGACCGTGGAAGAATCGGTTCGAGAGACCGTTGACGTTGAAATGATGGATTCTGGGAATACGCTGGGGGAGGAAGTGGAGGTTGCCGTGGATGATAATGGGATCGAGGGACTGGTCGACTCAATAATCGCACTAGAAGTCGACCTTGAGCTCGCAGTCCCGCTGCTGGTACTTTGAGAACGCAGAGTATCAGGAAATGAATCGACGCTTGCGGTAGAGGTCGAAGATGTCGTGGAAGTCTCAACGCCCGTTGCTGGAGGAGTCGTGGGCGTGACCGGGGTGCTTGAACCTTGAGTGGTTGCAGACGAAATTGCGGAGGTGACAGTGGAGGCGTCACCATTGCCACTTGAGGTTGTGAGCAAAGATGCTGGGAAATCCCCTGAGCTTGATATAGAGGAGACACTGGAACTCAAAGTAAGTAAAGAGGCCGGAAAATCACCAGAGTTGGACGTGGAAGAGACACTGGAACTCAAAGTGAACAGAGAGGCTGGGAGGCCCCCTGAAGTTGACGTGGAAGAGGCACGAGAGCTAAAGGTGAGTAAAGAGGCATCGTTGGGGTCAGAGGGGCTAGTCGAAGAGCCTGTCGCGGGGCTTTTGCTGGGAGTGATGGTGACGGTGACGGTGACGGTACTAACGCCGTTGGGTTGCGATTGAGGTGTGGCCGACTGCGCAGTTGACAAACTGCTGTTGCCAGTGGGAACAATTATGCTCGCTTCATAGGGGCTTCCCGAGGTCGCAGTCACAGTAACAGTAATAGTGGTCAATGAGATAGGGCGACTCGAAGTGCTAGTTCCCAAAAGCTGGTCTGGGTCCGGAGTTGGAATGAAGCTCGTTCCCGTCAGCCCTGGATCGCCTGAAGACCCCGGAGGGATCACTTCCGAGACGGTAACAGTCCTCGTCGTGGAGCTTGATAGGTTGACAACCTCTGCTGGATTGACCGGACCTGAAGGACCCGGAGCCGTTGTGGACACAACCGACCCGGTATTCGGCGGCACCGAGGGTGGGCCATCAACCAAGGTGGTGATGGTCACCGTGTCGAAGACGATAAGAGTGGCTGTGCCATCAGTCTCGGCAGGCGGAATAGTCACAGTCGTGACGACTGTGCCGAAAATCGTCGTCGTCGTTGTGACCGCGATGAAGAGCCTGTTCTGGGGCCTAGGCTGAGGCCTCGGCTGTGTCGTGGGCGTAAGAATAATTCGAGTTCCGGTCCCGTCAGTCCCGGCTGGAGGTATGTCGACCGTTGCCGTCGTCGTGCCGGTCCCCGGTCCAGTAACGGTTGTGAAGGGCCCGGTGAAAGGACCCTGGGTGGGGTTCAATGTATCGAATTCGAAGAAGACGATTTGCGTACCAGTGAGATCACCACCAGTGGGAGGTAAGGTGACTGTCCTAATGGGGCTGCCGGTTCCTGGTGCGGAGATGGTTGCGAATGGGCCGGTGAAGGGCGACCTTGCGGGGGAAGTGGGAAGTAAAGGCGCGAACACGATCTCAGTACCAACGGCACCGGTATCGGAAGGTGTCACAGTCAATGTGGTAGTATCTGAGCCACTTCCAGGCAGTGTAACGGTTGTGAAGGGCCGAACGACGGCATCGAGAGGCCCGTCATTGCTTCCACCGGTAGCTGCGGCAGGAGTTGTGGCCGGATTGAGGATCAGCTGAGTGCCGACGTCACCCGTTCCGGCCGGCGGGATCGTCAGTGTGGTCGGAGCCGTTCCTGTCCAAGTAGCCGTGATCTCAATGAATAGCCCCGGAGAAGGTGCGAGGTAGTCTTCGTCTCCAGGCCCGGTCGGTCTGAGAATTATGCGAGTTCCGATCGTATCGCTGCCAGCTGGTGGCAAGTCTACGGTTGACGACACCGGTCCAGTCCAAATGCCTGTCATTGTAGTGAAAGACGCTGTGCGAGGTACGTCCGTTAGGTCGGAACCATCCGAGGGCGTCAATATCAGCTGGGTTCCGATCGTATCCGTGCCCCCGGCCGGGAGGGTGACAATCATGGGCGTCGTGCCAGTCCATGGGATCGTGGCACCGGTCAATGGCCCTGTAAAGGAGCCGAAGCCGTCGGACGTGGGCGCCAGGATGATCTGAGTACCGGCTTCATTTGAACGTTGAGGGTCAAGCATTATAGTCGAGACCACTGTGTCAGTCCATGGTGCAGTAATGACGATGAACCGCCCAGGAAGGGCGGTCAGGCCGCCAGGCCCAGTGGCAGAAATATCTTGCCCATTGACTGGTGAGGCCGTCGGGGGTCTCGAAGGGTCTGTAATTCCCGCTGGAGGTGGGCCAAAAGGACCCTGCCAGTCGGAGGGAAAAGGCTCAAAGATAATCTTCGTGCCCAGATCGGAGCCATCTTGAGGAGCGAGGGTAATCGTCGAAGCGGCAGAGCCTTGCGACACTCCTCGAGTGATTGTAGTAAAAGGGCCGTCGAAAATGGCATTTAAACTCCTGCTCGGGTCCAGATTAGCCAAACCAGATGATACAGCTTGTGAGGGCTATCTCGATCTCTTGGCGAAAATCCCTCGAGAGATCCACTTACAAAGTTGAAGTATACGTAGTCTCGACGATGAAGTCGGAGAGCAGAGTTGTTGGGGCATTTGTCACCGGCACAGTCGTCCCGGCGACTGTAAGTGTGGTATTTGAGCAGAGAGCGGCGCTCAAGCGAACGGGAATCTGGTCAACAATCACAACGTGCTGCGTGACAACTCCTTGCTCATTGGGATAGACGCACTCGGCGCTCACCAGCCCAAGCCATAGCAGCAAGGAGAGGACTCCGAGAACGCCGGAATATGGAATGCTTCGCAAATATGGCATTGTCTTGTGCCGCGTAGGAGGGCAAGTAAGTACAAGAAGAATGGTTCATGCGACAAGATGGCAAGAAAGAACTGAAGAATATTATCGTCGAATGATAGAGACAAGCCCTTGGTTATGGGTGCTGACGGTTTGTGCAAGAGAGGGGGGCTTCTAGGTAATGCCAAGAAACACTTCAGAATCTGATAAAAGTGAGCGCAACATTCAGGGTGCAGTGTCTCCTGAAGGGTCTCTAAGAGTGTCTCATTAGGCTGGGTTCTCGACCCGATCGTCGCCGTACGCAAACGGCGAAGAGCGCAAATCAGCAACGGTCAAGAGGAAACGCCCAAAAGAGATCGTGATCGGCAATCCTTTGACCGAAACCGGACTTCGAAGTTGTGCACTACCAGAGGGAGCTAAAAGCCGGGCTAAACCAAATGGTTCGGAAGCTGAGCTTGGGGCACGTTTGGATCACAGCTGAAGGTGATATCTACCGACGGCTTCAGTCATCTCTTGTCCGCCACATCTTCAATTCACTGAATGGCGTCGCGGCAAGCTCGTATCTTCGCTCTTGGTGTATTCGTACCAGGCAGGTCGAGAATTGGTGATGGTATGGTGTGAAGCAATATCTGAGTGCATGTGTGAACTTGCGGTAGGAAATGTTGAGATGTACAGGCGCGGCTTTGGAAATGTAACTATTTACTATCCTGCCTTTATCTTTCGCCTTGTTAAGTCTCTTAGGAGGTTTGTGGTGATTAGTGATGCGGAGAGCTCCGGGAACCCGGTTTCTGGGCCATGTTGTTTCAATTCTACTGTCAACTGTGAGAGAAATACATGATGAGCGTGCCGAGGCAAGTCGGCGACCTGAGATTAAGTGGCTACCCGGCCCGAGACACGGACATCTAGCGCCGGCTCATAGAATAGCGCACCCATTGGCTCACGTGAGGCTATTAACATTCAAGCTTGTGAGGGTCCGGAGAGCTGTCTTACCAGCGCTTGAATTGGGGTAAACTCATGAGACATCTTCGGCAGACAACTTGGTCTCTGGCTTGCTCGCTTATTCGGCGTCAGTGCACAAGGCTTGTGGACGTTGAAGTTCAAGCAAGCCCGGCGGCTGAGTAGCTGCTGAGATCGGCATCAATGTCTCGGGCGCTAAGGAGATCGGCATCCCGTGGCTTGTAAAGTCCGTTTTCGCCGGTGTCCGTTGTCCTTTTCGGCTTCGGTATCAAGGAAATCTTTTCCACTTCTACTTTCAGTGACGTTTGTCGATTTCGAGGAGCTTCGGGGAGATAGGTCCGATTTCCGTTCTGTGCAGCTCGAAGCCAAACCTGCATGCAGACACCTTCTCGAAACCTTGGTGCATCTATTCGTTTACACTGCGAAATATGGAAGAGCTAATGGAACGAATGACGTCCACCAACTTAGGTGGAGCTTTACTTGCCAAGAAATATAATATCCCACCCTGGTGATAAGACAGTTTGTTCCAACTTCCCTGAAACCTCATGATACGATCTTCTGGTCCCACCATTTCACAACCTAGGCAACATCATTCCTCGCCAAAGTCAACATGAATACCCCATATTTGTTCTTGATTCTCGTTTTTCTGCCTCTGATTCTTGCGGCCCCCCGTGTCAGCCCCAGAGAAGACGGCTGCCCGATCGGTGCTACATCGGTGCCTTCGGTCACCTACACGGTGATGGCCCCGGTTCAAACTATCATGATCGATAAGGCCCAGGATGACGGCTGTCCGTGGCTCAAGGACGCATCTCAACCTGTGCTTGCGCCTCCGATGCCATCATCCAGTGCATCAAATCCCGATTCAGACGCTGCCGGTGGAAGACCCGGACAAGCACTTCAGCCCAGTCCTCCAGCAAATCCAGATGGAGCATTCGACCAGGACGATTCAGCAAGTCGACCAGCAAACGCCGAGGGAGCACCCGTGCAGACAGAGTTGCCCGGCTCTCCGGCAGAAGGTGGCGGACAACCCGGACAGGCAGCTCAACCTAGCCCTTCAGCAGACGGGTCATTTGATCCAGCAGGGCTATCCGGCTACCCATCAGATGGCGCGCCTGACGCTCCAGCTGGCCCCAGTCCCTCAATTACAGGGTTTTGGATACCCGGGTTCCCAGCACCGTCCGGTCTCTCACCTGATGGTACGAATCGCGGGCCTTCCGCAGCCGCCAGCTCGATTGGAGACGTGCCTGGGGGATCACAAGGAGACGGAGGGCCTTATCAACCATCCGCCGTCGGACCCGGCGCCGCGGTGCCTACCGGCGGCAGCGGCGCTACGAGGACTCTTGAAAATGGCAACTTTGGGCAAGCTCTACCGACTGATGAGAGCCGCACAACCGCCATTTCCAATAACCCCGCGACTACGTTGAGAACGCAGGCAAACCCGCCGCCCTCTTCCACCGGCGATCCTCCTCCGCGCTTCGTCATCTTCGCCGGATCGTCGTCCAAGACGTTCAACGTGCCACACATTCACCAAGGTCCGTTCTGTGTTGTTATGTTGGGTTTCTGGGTATTATTCAACTTAATTGTATGAAAAGATGTGATTTGAGCGAGTTTGGGGACGGTCATCTCAATCATTGTTGGCGCATTGGGCTTTCGGTTGGGATTCGTGTTACTACGCGTGGTGCGATAGGTTCAACAAGCAAGCGATGTTAGGGTGCAATTCACAACCAATTTTGATTCAACTTTTGCATCAATCAATTCTTCCTCATTCTTCTCGAAGTCTAACAAACTGCTCCTCTCTGCCGCGAATCGAACCGAAGAGCGTAGACATCAGAAGTGGAAGATCAGACAACCCGCTCTCTCGGTTCACCACATGCATCTGACACTCGTAGATCTGTTGATCTCCGTTGACCCAAGATTACAACTGTGCCTAGGGACTCTCACACCGCTAACCGATTTGGGCGACCCGTAGCGATGGTAGACTAGCTACGGTCGACCTAGCTCTGCGGATGTCTCACCGGCCTGCACGTTTGCATACAACTGCCGCAAGGAACCAGTTGGCCGTGGAGCCGAGGCAAATTTGACCCATCTCTCGGGTGGCGGCGCCTTAGAATCGCAGCAGCATTTAGCCCAGATGTCATATTTGGCCCATACTTTGCCCTGAAGCTACCCCAAGACCAGGTCTCAACGGTCTCGCATCTCTGCACTAGGTAATAGCACAGACCACCCCCATAGAGGTGAGTTGCTAGCTCGATTCCACAATCAGTCAAGTTATTAAGGTTTAGTCTATCATAGAACGACTGTTGGTCTTCCGTTACTAGAAGGGCTGCAGCTTAGTCTTGCGTGTGGCTGGCGTCGACTGTCTGCATCTGGAGGTCCCCCGGGCCCATAGCCGTGTCTCACCATGCACACTCCTTGTAGCAACCCTCTGGACCTAGGCACCAGTACCTAGTGGGCTCGGAGCTTCAGCCAAGCTCAGGCATCTAAGACTAAGAGCAGGAGGTTTTATCCAGCTCTCCATCTCAGATTTGGATCTGGTAAGCACGGTAATTTCAAGACATTGGCACAAGGGACGTCAGCCAGCCCTAGCAGAGCTTGGGCTGAATTTTGTTCGCCGATGGCTTTCTTGCCTGAGAATGCCATGCCCGAGCTAGCTTTGCGATATCTGCTGAATGGGGAATAGTCACATTTGGGAACAAGTGCTCCGTCTCAAGTCGGCCGAAGGTCTCGGCACTGGGGACCATTCATCCGCTTGACCCGACCTCTCGGGTTCGTGTCACAAGCCAATTGACCATCAATAGCGTCGCTTTTTGCTCGTGTGGTAAAGTCTTGGCCCAGGTTGTCCATGAGAATAACGTGGCAGTCCGGCAGCAGGAGCGGGGTTTTCCCATGCGCGTGTGGCCTTTTCAGCATGGCACTTGCATGGCAAACTCGAGGATGGCTCTCAGCTCAGCTCGTGGAGTTCTTCGGCAGTTTTTCTTGGCCGCGCCGGCTGCACATGGCGTTTGGGGCCATGCGAGCTGCAGAAACGAGGTCAAGGAGTCGATCACGATCTGCGGTAATATCCTGTACAAACACGCTGAGGAATCAGTTGAGGAAAATGCCCCCCCCCCCCCCCCCCCCGGCAGATGGGGACCAGATCGCGGCAATGCGCAGAGGCCTTGACGGCTCTTACCATTGCTTTAATTCGTTTTCTTTGCATCGTGATGAACACTGGCTTGAAAGAAACAATGTTGAATGAAAGGACTTTTGTTTGTGGCTCAGCCTAGCCCGAGGCAATGAAGCTATTCGAAGGACCTACCTACACTGGCATTGTAGGAGAATGGGGCAGTTTTTTCAGACTGTTTTTGGTTTCCCTGGCAAGGGCCTTTGTCGTCTCCTCCGTTAGTTGCTTTTCTTATTTCGATTCCCCGGTGACTCGAACCTTTTCACTAGTAAACATTTCCCCCGCGCTCCAGCCATTGCTAACAGCTTGCCGGGTCCTTGTCAAAATCTTTCATCTGAAAACCGGGTTCGTGATAGCTCTCTACTTTGGTACACCTACCAAGACTCTTTCTGGTCGCAGGACAGTTCAACGAAGAGCAAATTCGTTCAGCACCCTGGCTGTATACTCTGTCCACAGACCACATTTATCAGTGGATCCGGGCGTTGTGGCAGAGTGGTCTAATGCGCAAGACTAGAAATCTTGTTCCTTCGGGAGCGTCTGTTCGAATCAGGCCAACGTCGTTTACTTTTATGTTTCTGATATTATGACACTTTCAGACTCTTTTTTCCCCAGTTTTCAATCACTGGGACAATCCGTTTTGCCTCCGTGGTCTCGCTGTCCGTCATGCGCAGGCTCTCAAGCTGATTGAGGAAGAGTGGGACCTCGTAGCAGGGGCTCAGCAGAAGCACGTCGCATCACAATCTGACGAGAGTTGCCATTTCTTGTTGACTAATCACTCTCAACATCCCGAAACTCTAAGTTATTGACTAAACAACTCAACCCGCTCGTGCTCCTGCTTATGATATCATGACCTCAGAGCCTCTGCAACAATCCACAAACGATACAAATTGCAACGCTTGGCGAGGAGACACACGCGCCCAAAGCCGCGCATACAGCTACCGACAGCGCTTGGCTCTTTCACCGTCGCACATGGGCCCCCTTGACTTGGCCCAACCGGCACGTCGGGATAGGAACAATTGCGGATACTCCTTTCCCCACCTCCAAGCGAACGGGACAGCGTAATGCGGAATAAAGGGCCTTTCGATTGGCGAGCCGAGGTTGCCAACCCTCTCGATGATTAAGGCCCGGCAGGCATTATAAAGTGTCTCGCGTACCGTTCTCCGATCTCTAGTCTCGATCGTCGTTGTCTCCCCCATCCTCCCCTCTCCCATCGCCGTCTCTTTCGTCCCGCGACGATGAAGGACTCGACGCTCGTCCTGGGCTTCGGAGGAGCGCTCCTCCTGGTCTACGTCATCGACAAACTGATCCAGGCGAAGAAGAATGCAAAGCTGCTCCCGCTTCCACCCGGCCCGAAGGGCCTCCCCATCGTGGGGAACTTGAAGGATCTCCCACCGCCCGGGTCCTTTGGATCCAAGCACTGGCTCAAATTCAAGGATGAATACGGTACGCGTCGGCACGCTCGTGCGCGTTGGAATTCATGGACATGTTGGCTGAACCCCGCCTCTAGGCCCCCTCAGCTCCATCACGATCATGGGCAACACGATCATCCTGATCAACGACGCCCAGCTCGCGCTCGACATCCTGGACAAGCGATCCACTTACTCGTCGAGATCACAGCCCTTCCTCGGCGGCGAGCTGTAGGTGTTGGCGTCGGGGGCTTTGAAATGTTTCGGGTTGACTGATGATTGTCTAGTGTTGGTTGGAAGCACAACACGGCCTTCATACCGGACGGCGACGTCCTGCGCCACCGCCGCAAGGGCTTCGGCCGGATCATCGGCTCCAACGCCGCGGCCTCGCAGTTCAATGGCCTGCTGGAGGCCGAGGTCGCCCATTTTTTGTTACACTTGCTCGAGAGCCCCGAGCAGTTGCAGGATCACATCAAGAGGTTCGTCTGAATCCCCTCGGACGCAAAGCGACGAAGGAGACTGAAACCCAAGGACACGGTACAGATCAGCCGGCACGATGATTCTCAAGCTCGTCTACGGCTACAACGCGGAGCAGACCAAGCAGGATCCCCTCATCTACATTGTCCAAAAGGTCATGGACGACCTGGCCGAGTTCGCTGCGCCCGGCACGTATCTAGTCGATACCTTCCCTATTCGTGAGTTGTGAAGCGCGCGCGCCCTTGGATCTGCGAAATCCTGGCCCCCCTTCTGGGCTAACGAATAACCTCTTTAGTTCGACACGTACCGGACTGGTTCCCCGGCACCGGCTGGAAGAAACTCGCCAGGCAATGGAAGAATGAGCTGGCGGAGACGGTCGAGAAGCCGTACGCATTCGTGGAGTACCAGCGAGCCCAGGGCAGGGATATCCCTTGCTACGTCTCGCGGCTCATCGAGCACAGCGGAGACTCGCCCGAGGAGGTCCAGAGCAACAAGTGGGCGGCGCAGTCCCTCTACACCGGCGGCGCCGACACGGTAGGTCCTCCTTCTTTGTAGATGTTGAGCTTGTTTTGCGCTAACGTGCTCTTTCAGACTGTCTCGTCCATGGGCGCCTTCTTTCTCGCCATTACGATGCACCCCGAAGTTCAGGCCAAGGCGCAGGAGGAAATCGACCGCGTCGTGGGGTGCGACCGCTTGCCGACGCTGGAAGACCGGAAGAACCTGCCATACATCGAGGCCCTCGTCAAGGAGAGCCTGCGGTGGCACAGCGTCATCCCGTTGTGTCTCCCGCACACCAACCCCGAAGAGACGACCTACGGGGGTTACCGGGTTCCGAAGAACGCCATCATGTTTGCCAACATCTGGTAAGAGAGAAGCAAAGCAACGCGAAAGAGATAGAGAAAGGCTAATCCCGCATAGGTGGTTCACGCACAACCCCGATCTGTACCCGGACCCGGACGTCTTCCGCCCCGAGCGCCACCTCAAGACGGCCACCCACGAGCCGGAGCCGGACCCGGTGCGCTTCGTGTTCGGCTTCGGCCGGCGCGTCTGCGCGGGCAAGATCCTGGCGCAGAACTCGCTGTTCCTCAACTTTGCGCAGGTGCTGGCCGCGTTCCGCATCAGCAAGAAGGTCGTCGACGGGGTCGTCATCGAGCCGAAGGTGGACCACTTGCCCGGCGCTCTCAGCCACCTTGGGCCGTTCGAGACGTCCATTGAGCCTCGGTCCGAGCACCACGAGAGGCTGATCCGCTCGCTTGAGGAGAGGTTTCCGTGGCAGAGGCCGGACAGCGAGGTGCTGGAGAGGATGGGCTGCTGATGTGCTTGATGACCACGGCGACGACTGTAGAAGGCGCTTTTAATACCCATTACTGGGTACTTTGAGAAGCAAATGAGCGAAAGGGTTTGACGGTGGTTTAGCTGCAACTCCCGTCATCTAACGGGAGCACATCTCGGCCCAGTCAGAGCGCCGGTGACAGTACAGAGGCATAGCTCAATCAATATGTCAAGAGTGGAGTCACGAGCACAGACATTGAAACTGTCCACGTCGACTTTGGTGAGAAGCTCTGGTGAGGCTGCCAGCTGTCGGTCAAGGGGTCAACATGGGAAACAATCACCAATAATGTGCTTCTTGGCTGCATGTCTAGGTCAAGTGAGACGACCACTACTTTTCCCCAGTCGGATTCTTTTTGCTGAGATGCGTTACATGTCTCGGGGGCGGTAGTGGCTTAGCGATTCAGCGCGTCACTGTCCCAGAGGAGAAGGCTGGAGGGATTGCGGCTTCAAGTATGTTGGTGGTGGTCCACCCAGCTCACCAACAGATGCCAAGAGGTCTGGCGCCAAAGGGCAACGTCAGGACGCATGTTGTGCTACCCAAACAAATTGGAAATTGTAAAAATAAATAACTCAGCTAACAAATCAGAGAACATTCCAAGCCACCCGGTACGACAGCCGACATTCCCATCAGGATGATTATCGATGCCTAGTAAGGCTGTGACACCCACCCCCGAGGATGCTGAGCTTTCATGATTTAAGAGGACAACGCCTCAGCAGAAGGGAGATCGGAGAGTAGTGGGCTTCAGTGACTGCACCCCTCCCCCTGACTTGGTATCGCTTGCAATTACGGCACTCTACGCTCTACGGCCCCTGACGAACTTCTCGCCATGCGTTTTTTAAACGCCAGAACCATCGCGATTGAAGACTTCTCCCCGGGCAAGGTCCCGCGATACGCCATCCTCTCCCACACATGGGAAGATGGCGAGATCTCCTTTCAAGACATAGAACGGCATACAGGCTCGTCGAAGGCTGGCTATGCGAAACTCCTCGCATCATGCAAGCAAGCTTTACAGGACGGCCTCGACTACGTGTGGATCGACACTTGCTGCATCGACAAGACGAGTAGCGCAGAGCTTTCCGAAGCAATCAACGCCATGTTCCGCTTTTATAAAGAAGCGGCCGTCTGTTACGCCTTCTTATCCGACGTGCCAGACGACACGAAATTTGACGAAAGGTCCCCTTTCGCCAAGTCGCGTTGGTATACCAGGGGGTGGACGCTTCAGGAGCTGCTGGCCCCTACAGACCTCGTATTTTAGTCCCAATCATGGCAGCGCCTCGGTACCAAAGCAGGATTACGCAAGATCATGAGTCAAGTCTGCGGCATCGACGAGCCATTTCTGGTAGGCGAACGCCCGCTTGCCATGGCTTCCGTCGCCGCTCGGATGTCATGGGCCGCCCAGAGGGAGACGACACGAGAAGAAGACAGGACATACAGCCTGCCGGGAGTATTCGGCGTCCACATACCACTTCTTTACGGAGAAGGCGGACGCAATGCGTTCATCCGGTTGCAGGAAGAACTGGTCTGGACCAGCGACGACCAGACGATATTCGCGTGGCACTGGTACGGGCCGTATCCCGAGGACGACTATAATTTCCCCTGGCTGGCCTCCTCCCCCAACGACTTCCTGGGGTGCCACGACGTCGTAGTCTGCAACAGGATACAGCTGCCTTCCCACTTCTTCATGACGAATACGGGAATCCGGATGGTGCTCCCCATCGTCTATGACAACCAGAGCAACATCAGGAGGACTTTCGCCATTCTCGAGTGCCGCAGGTCGACGGACTACTGGAACACATTCGCCGTCCCGGTGGTCATACGCGGAAACAGGTGCATCAGGGCGGACCCGTCGATGGTGCTTTTCGACCGAGCCTACGCCAGATCGCGCTCCATTCTGTTCAAGCTGCATCTGGAGACGAGGTGGAGCCACCGAGCGCCTACCCAAAGTCTGATTTTGCCCCAGAAGACAGCAATGCTGGTCCTAAGGTCTCTACCTCCGGGATACAGAATACACAGCGTGATTCCGCCCACGGGCCGGACGGCGTGGTCTGATACATCCGGATATTTGGTCCACAAGCCAGATATAGAGTCACCAAACGCATGCTCCGTCATCGCCACCGTAGCTGATGGCTCGATCGATGTGCCGTTCGAAATCCTGTGCGTCATTGTTAAGCCAAGACCCGGCAGCGGTCCTAACGTTACAAAGCATGGCGCTGCCCTGGTCGACCCCGAAAGCTTTGGACTCCTGTCCGAAAACGATGCGGGACCGCAATCACACGACTTTCTCGGTTCATCTTGCCAAAGCGTCAGGTCTCCTGGTACGATGCTGTACCTGCGCATTCATCCCAATAAGGACTTTCAATACGATAGAGATTTCTTGGACATCATATTCGATGATTCTCTGGGTCGAAATCTGAAAGCCCGATGGGCGACGGGGCGAAACTGGATAACGAGCCAGCCTTACAAACACCGCACTCGAGTCTACACACATTCTTATGGGTTTATATTTACGTTTGTGTCAACTTTCATCCTTGCCTTCCGCTTTTCTCCTCCGAGCCTTCGATTGCTTGATTTCTTTTGCGACAGTATTATTAGGCTTGCTTTAGTAGTTTTCCTAGGGCCTGATCGGTACCTTATTTCTACCCACGCTGTACGCTGTCTGTTTTTGCTCACGTTGTTTCTTAACCTTCGTCATGGAGTCCCTATTGATGAGCCTCGTGCATTTCTACTTGGGGGGATATGTCTCATAACACTGTTTGCAGTGACCGGACTCATTCAACTTCTTGTGGAAGGTCATTTTGGTCCCACCCTATACGAGCGGGCGTTTCCCCTTTTTAGGATAATGGTGTACCTGCAAGGAGACGTTTCTCGGGGAAACGATGAGATGGTGGATCCCACCTGGAACGGATATAAGATCCAGGTGTAGATGTAAAGGCAATAAGGAAATATGTACTTTGCATCAGCTTATTATGGCAACAGGAGAGGCTCTGAAAAGTGTTTTGAAGTGATTGAATTATAAACTGGGCCCCTTAAGAGAATCCCAAACACTCGAGATATCTATACCTGTGCAGCGGGGGCCCTGGTAGAGGCGTCCTATCTTTCGAAGTCACTTAAGAGTAGGTATCTCACCACACTTCTTGTGTCGAGGCACTCCTAAGCCTCGTGTGGCTGGGACGTCCCCCCGGCCACTGTCACACATAAATGTATCTCGTGGGACACACTTAAAAATAGTCCCTCTAACAACACAACCACTTCAGACCGCCCTTCCAGCCTCCTTTGCCGTCACACTTATTGAATCATGGGACCCGACAAAATTAGAATAGCTGTGGGTAACGCCACTTTGGCACCAGCCACGGGCCTAGGTAGCCACCGTGGCTCGCAGAGCTAGGCTCCACCTACCTCGCCCCACCAGGAGCTCCGACCGTGGTCATGTGACCTTCGGGATCAGCGCCGGTATCTAAGGTGGGCCACCGGCCTACCTCTACTTCCGAATATCATCGATTTTACACCCACCGCAGAAACCCCCTACGTTCGAACGTATTTACCCTGCCCCTGGGTAAACGAACAATAGCAAACCAAATAGAAAACCAAAAAGCGGTGTCTAATTGTGCTACCAGTAGTCTACAATCGTAAAATTCGTGTTCACTCCGACCCCATCTTTCGCTGTCTCATACGCCGCGCTAGTCCGGTCCGAACCCCGTCCATTTCCGCTTCTCTATCCGTACTTCTTCTAAATTCGTTCTATTTCATTGCCACCGCCGTCTACTCAGTGCCACTCCCCGTCCACCTGCTCCCAACGATCCAAGAAGCCCTTGAAGAACTTGACGCCCAGACCAGGGTCGAGAGCACCCGTGGTAGCGCGGATGGAGTGCATGCTCAGCTGCGGCAACCCGGCGTCAGCGGCACGAACACCCATGGCGCTGCTGAGCGCGGGGCCGACGGTGCCTCCGCTGCGGGTGTCGTTGCGGATCTGGAACGTCTGCGTCGGGGCGTCAGCAAGCTCGCCGACGCGCTGGAGGATGGCGGTGGAGACGGCGTCGGTGGTCATGTGACCGTTGCTGTCGCCGCAGATGGCGACGCCGACGTTGAGGCGGGGGACGTGGTCCTCGAGGTAGTAGCCCAGGAAGTTCGGGTTGCCCGCGTGGGTAACATCTGCAGAGACGAGGAAAGACGCTGCGTAGGTCTGGCCGATGACACCCGGGCCGAACGCGACGTCGGTGGAGGCAGACAGGGACTCGACGGCGCGCTCGATGGTCAGCGGGAGGAAGTTGGCGCGTGCGCCCTGGCGGAGGAGGGAGCCGATCTCCTCGTCGTCGAAGAGGGCGACGAGCTTGATGACGCCGTCGGCCGGGTCGGACTCGGCGGCGAGGAGGGCGGTGAAGGCGGCCCAGGAGCAGAGCTTGTCGTCGATGCGGCCGCCGAAGATGAACTCGCGGTCGAGGCCGCCCGTCTGCGCGGGCTGGGAGTCGTAGAGCTCGAGCTCCCAGTTGACGATCTGCGAGGGGGTGGCGAGGCCGAGCTCCCTCGAGATGAGCTTGATGAGCTTCGGGGGCTGGGTGTTGACGAAGGAGCCCTTGGGGCCGAGGGGCTCGACGCCGGCGGAAGCAGCTTCGGAGGTGTCAGAGTTGTCGAGGCCAATGATGGGCACGGCCTGGGTCTCGGGGTTGTTCTGGCCCATCATGCCGACGCCAAAGTGCGGCGCGAGGGTGGGGATGCGGGCGATGGGCCAGTCGAGGCGGACGAGCTTCGTACTGGTCTTCGCGGAGCCCTCCTCGCGCACGACGACGCGTCCGCCGATCGCCAGGTCGCGATCCCACCAGGTCTGGTTCAGGGCGCCGGCGTAGGGGGCGACGCCGAGCTGGAGATAGCCGGCGCGGGTGGGCTTGGAGCTCACGGGCTTGAGCCTGGCGGTGAGGGCGTCGATGTGGCCGGCAATCATGGCGACGCCGTTGCCGGGCTTGTACGACTCGCCGACGGTGAAGGCGATGAGACCGGAGCCGTTGCGGGTGGTCCAGTACTTGCCGCCGGGCTTCAGCTTGGAGGCCCAGCTGTCGCGGGCGGGCAGCTCGGTGAAGCCCGCGGCGGCGAGCTTCGTCTTGAAGTAGGCGACGGCGTGGAAGATGGTCGGGTTCTCGGTGAGGAAGTCGACGAAGGGCTGCGTGTAGGCCTCGGGCTTGCCGGCGGCCACGGCGCAGAGCCTGCATGCGGCAGCGGAAGACGCGCGGACGGTCTGCTTGACCTCGCTGTAGCGCAGTGCGTTCCAGCACGACTCGCACACGGGGTTCGAGGCCGGGGCGCGGCCGTCCATGTCGGCGAGGAGGAAGGGCTTGGAGGCGGGGATCGTGTTGTTTATCGTCATCGACGCGGCCAGAGACGGCACGGGTGACTGCGATCGCGAGAGGGCTTCGGCGGCTTCCATCGCCTGCATGCGAAGTGACATTGCGGAGACGCGCGAGCGGAGGGAGTCGGGGGTGTGCTTGGTCATCGCGATGGTGTTTCGGTCTTGATTCGAGTGCTGCTCTGTTGGTCCGATGCGCGGGCAAGGGATGGAAAGCGGTAAGCAGGCCGGGGCCAATTGGAAGACGGCTTCGATGAATTGGAGCGAATTGGCGAGTGGGAGGTTGAGAACTGCAGCGGCCGAGGCAGAAAGAGAGACGGGAGGAAGGGGAAGAGGTGTGGTTGAGGTGGAAGTTGAAGACAGATGGAGCAGGAGCTTGACTCGACGCCGATACGGGCCCGACCCGGGTGCCTGCAGTGCGCCGGGGCCACCCTGTCGCCACCTTATCTTATCGCGCCGCCGTTGCTATGGGGTTCGGAGGGGTCACTTGACCATATCAAGAAGGTCACAGGCGCACAAGGGCCGGAGGAGCAAGACAATTTCTCCAACGACCTTGCACAAACCTGCGCAATCCCGTTGAGGATGGTGTCATTTATTCTTCGCAGGACTGGCATTTGGATTGGATTGGATTGGTTTGGATAATTCGTGCACAAGTGCTCCAGTGCACCGTCGTACGCAGGTACCTAGTGTACCGGCGACAGCTACGTATCGATACAGTGGATACCTTCAAAGTACGTACCGCCACATGTTTCAAATATTACATAAGCTGAACACTACATGGTAAGGGCATCAGAAGAAAAACACACACCTGGAGCTTGGTTGTAGCTGGTGATAAGTATTGTAAGCCGGGTTTAGTGGCGAAAAAAAATAACAATTCCCAAGACCCTAGTGCAACCGCTTATGTGTAGACATGTTGTTTGTCGGGAGTACCTATCGTAATACAATTTACTGCAGCCAAAAATGCGATAGTTCTGTCACTACTAAAAGCAACAACACTAGGTAACAACACCAACAATGACAGCAACTCAACAACGTCTCTAGCTTTGATCAGCAGTAATATCGACTCTTGACGTTAAAATGAATTATCAGCTTTACAGGTCGGTACCTATGTAAGAAGACGGTCGCACATAGATCGTATCACGCGGCGAAGTATGGGTGGTAAAATCGAAGATGTAAAAACTGCTTGAAAGACGATTTTAAGGCGCTGAGTAAGCGCCGTGCTTACGTACGCAGCTAAGATTAGCTCAAGCTATTACGACAGAACGCTACTAGTCCACTCTGTCATACCTAGGTAGGTAAACATCCATGCTATCGACAGCGACTGAAATACGCTTCTCGACCCGGCGGCAAAGGCTGGCAATATTTTGGCGATTCGTTTCTATAATAACAATCTTAATGTGACGAGCCGCAGAGGAGCCACGCTTCTGTACGTAAACTGCAGAGCTGGAGACTTGAGGGCGGCTTATTTGCTGTTGTTTGCAGGCGCAGGCTTCAACGAAAAAAGTAACGATGGCCTGAGCGGCAGGAAACTTGTTTGCAGAAAACAGATTGATACTAAGATAAAATACGGCATGGACTTTGACGACATTAGTGGGATGAGTATCGTTCTACAGGTTTTGAGCACGGTCCGGTTGCTGGGTATTAGAAAAGGAGTTCTGGATAAAAACGATGTTGCAGTTTCTTTATATACGTCGCTTAACTTATTAGGCGATAGTAACGACGGAGGACCTACGCTCGAACAAAGGCCGAAAACAAAAGTAGATAGTTAGACAGCATATGAACTTAGATATACGATCGGCCTCCCGGTATAAGAACGCTAGCGCCACGTCTCTAGCGAAAAAGGACCATAACTCCTCCAGAAAATCTCATAACGTGGTTCACCACTCCGCGGGCCACTTTTCACCACCCTTCATCTTGTCGGCCCAGTATCTCCATAACAACACATTTAAATTTACTC